>CATIWF010155681.1:0-17486 GCA_949630135.1 Balakata baccata | reverse complement strand
AATCTTTTTAATAAATTAATGAATATTTTTCAATAAACTAATGATATTTATTGAATGACAGATTATAAATATTTACAAAATGACATTGTAATTCATAGCTGTATAAATTTAATTTATTTATAAAATTACCACTGCATCTTACATATGTAATGAACATTGGTCCATAATATTATATGGACTGAAATCTAACATATAACAATTGGAAGAAGAAGAAGAAGGCTTAGATTAGAAAAATAAAGCAAAGGAAGTTAGAAAAGCCTGGTGACTCTAAGAAGAAAATAAAAAAGAGGTAAAATTGAAAATTTCATTTTATAAAAAAGAAAAATATATATATATTTTAAAAAATAGTTAAAAATTAGTAAATTGTGTAAAATTTATAAATAAGGGGATGTTTTGTATCATTGTTAAATTTTCTAAAAACAGATTTTGAATTTTTTTTAATTGACTAATTTTTTTTTTAATTTCTTACTAACTGTTTTTTCTAAGCCCGCTTTTGGAAAAAGTTATTTAGGTCATATTTGACATTGCGTTTGAAAAAATGCTTTTCAAAAACAATTTTATATTTTAAATTTTTTTTTGAGTTTTGAAAACTGCTTTTGGTAGAATCACGTAAATATATAATTTTTCCAAATGCAGGTTTAAAAAAAATAGTTTATAAAAAATTTAAAAAATTAGTTAATTAAATCAAAAAAATTTAAAACCTGCTTTTAAAACCCTCAACAGTAATTTCAAACACTTTCTTATTTATTTTTATCAAAAACTGTTTTTAAAACTAAAAAAAATTAAAAATACAAAATTTTTTCCGAAAAACGTTTTTCCAAAATTCAATCCTAAACGAATCCTAAGAAAGTTGACTTTAAGAGACTGTTAAAGAGTAAATTACATTAATGGTACTCTAACTATATGGTATGTAACAAAATAGTTCCTGAACTTTAATTTGTAACTGAAAAATACTTATTTTATAATTTTGTAACTCTAAAATATCTCCATTCATTTTTGTCAATATACTTAACAGAATGATAATGTGACATTTCCACATCAACAACAAAATTACACATAAAAATAACATGTTAGGCATCATATTGTTACGATTCTCATTATTGGAGTATTGTTAATGTAATTTACTTGAATCTCTCGCTTTCTTAACAATTAAACACATTTTTCATCACTCTTTCATGGACCAAACTCATTTTTCTTGACTTTTTCAAGAACCAAATGCACTTTTCCTCATTTTTTAGCATTTTTTTCCTCATTTTTCAGCATTCAAACATATTTTCCCTCACTTTTTTATGGACTTGACACACATTCCCTCACTTTTTCAGCAATCAAATACACTTTTCTTCACTCTTTTGGCAACCAAACACAACCAATGACATTTTTTTCACCATCCAATCAATTATTTTTATTAAAATTTTCTTCTTCTCCAAATTAAATATTAAATTTTAACAGAAAAAATGAAAAATATTTTTCAATCCTCTTCCATTTCTATAAAAAACAAATAAGGAAACAAAAACAAAATCATAAATATCAACACACATTTTTTCCATGTGACAACCCCACCTAGGGCCAACTCTCTTATGCATTCAAGGTTCTCGATAAAGATAGAAGCTTGACGAGTTCCGGTGTGGTATTGGAGGAGTTGGAAGGACAATAATGACCTAAGAGAGAGTATTTATAGAATGTGGAGGAAAAGTTTAGGAAAAAAAGAGAGAGAGAGAGACAGTAAAAAAGAAAAGAAAAAGGAGGAAAAGGAAAGAGAAGGAAAGATAAAAGAATTTTGAGAGAATAGAAAGTGGAAGAAAGAAAATTAAATTTTGTTGGTGAGAAAGTGGAAAAAGAAAATGGCGGTAAAATTTGTTTGGTTGGTGAGAAAGTAGGAAAAAAAAAAGAGAAAAGAGTTTTTGAAATAGAGAGAAAATAATTAAGAGGGAATAAATTTGACGGTATGTAAATTCTACTTATAAAAATGCTAAATGAGGTGAAAAAGCCATATGAACATTCCGTTAAGTTAACTGAAATGCATAGAGGTATTTTAGAGTTGCAAAATCATAGAATATATATTTTTCTGTTACAAATTGAAATTCATTTATTATTATGTTACATGCGATATAGTTGAAGTACCATTAATATAATTTACTCAAGTGTTAAATGACATAAAAACTCCTAAATATAATTAAAAAGTGGAGAAATGACAGCAACACTCTTTTTCCCAGGGTCGTTATATTCACTATTTCAATAAAAAATGTATAACATCTAAACATTGAATTTTTTTTATCATTCTCTCTCCTCTTTATTATAATTTTTATTATTAATATATATGATAAGAAAAATAAAAATTATTTTTTAACTAATTTTTATAATAAGAATAAAAATTATTTTAAAATAATTAATACAATAAATATAGAATAAAAGATAAAGCAAAAAATTTCTGATGATTAAGAGAATATTAATCTTATTTTTTAGTAAATAAAAAATCACAAAAAAGTCTATTATAAAATATAATTATTGACGAAAAGAAATATATATGTATAAAATTACAATTTTCTTCCGGCCAAATCCACAATAATTATTTTTTCATCGTTTTAGATTTTTTTAAATTTCAATAAAAAAATTATAAAAAAAGAAATGAATAGTCATGTTTATTAAGAGAGACAAAAAATAATTATTATATTTAAATTTATCTAGAGAAAAAATGATATATTTATTTTATTAAAAATAGCGAATTCAGTGGAATAATAAAGAAGGAATATCGTAAAATAAAAAAAGCTGTTAGAGTTGCTATTAACATTTCTGTTAATGGAATTAATTGTGGCTAATGGAACAAAATAAAAATAAAAATTTAAATGATTTTTTTATTATAAATAATATTAAATAATTGAAATACAGTACGTACTTGTATGGTTCCATTCAAATTGACACAGTGGATCCCACCACATAAATGGTGGAGTCCCACACTCCCTTCTTCTGGTTGGAATCATATTCACAAAACTCAAAAGCACACGCACATCCAACATTAAACTATTGGAAATTCGAAGCATCTCATAACAATCTCTCCAAATAAAGCCCCGCATACTTTCCCAACGGTACAGGACCTTTTAAAAGTCGTGGTATTTTGAAACCCATAATAACTAAAATAAAAATAAAAATAAATTTAAAAAAACAACTGTTGTCGACTGCTAGAATGCGCAGCCGGCTCACATCATCCGCTTTTACACATCAATAATTAAAAGAATAAATTAAAAAAAAAATAATCTTCTACCTCTAATCAGTTAACACAAAATATCAACTCAATTTAATACATCAAAAAATAATAAAAAAAAGACAGACTCATATAATTACGATTCAGGCCATAAGAATCGAACAAATTACAGCGGCCGATACTGTGATTAATGCAGAGACAGTCTCGTGAACAGCCGCATTATCCGATGTGCTATCCTCAGATCTCGTCGGGGCATCCGATGGAGCTCCCTCCGGAGTCTCCGTCGGTGGCGCAGGTGGAGAAGCGGCTGATGGAGATGGCCCCTCAATGCTAGCTGGACCTGGACTTGGCGTGGTGGCTGGAGAAGGAGAGGGTGCGCTAACGGGCTCAGGAGCAGGGGCTGGTGATGGGGACTTGCCGAATAGTTCTTGAGGGAGAAGCACATTATCGACAGTTAAAATGGCGAAAGGAGTAGAGTCGAAAACGGTGTCGGCCACTCTTGATGAGTCGACTCCGGTGTGCAGAATAACGTCGTCGCCAGCGCTGGTAACGGTGAGATCGAATTTGCCGGCGCCGTTAGTGGCCAAAGTTGTAATTGGATCTTTAGTAGTCTTTAGGGTGCCTTTGGGACTGTAACCAGGGTAGGCATGATACTGTAAGAGAGAGACGAGCTCCGCAGTTGTAAGCTTGCTGAGATCAGGAACTCCTTTAGCTTTAAACGCCTCGTCGTTTGGTGCAAAGATGGTCAAGCCCTTCTCAGCCGCAGACTGATATGTCTTGATCACGCCACTCGACTGAAGCAAACTAGCGAAAGTTTTGCATCCGGCCTTTTCGAGTAAAGCAGTTATGTTCACATCGGAAGCCGAGGGCGCGGGAGCAGTCAAGATCCCGGGAGCAATAATCGGAGCGCTGATCTCGAGGATAGAGATGTTGTAAGGGATCTGTTTGACGGACTTGGTGTAAGAGGAGTCGAGCTTGGAGCCAGGGGCAGCAGAGCCGAACCCGACTTTGCCGCCCTGAAGGTCGGTGATGTTAACAAAGCCAAGATTGCCAGGGGCATTGCCGGTAGTTTGGTAGAGGGTGGTGGAGAGGGTAGTGCCTTTAGAGATCTGGTGCAGCTTAGTTGGATCGTAGTAGTCGAGTACAACGAGAAGGCTAAGGGCGTTTTTAATAACGGAGAGTGGGTGTTTGGCTGCAAGGGCAGACATGGCTGCATTGTTAAGGGCGAGAACTGTAATCGTCTGGCGACTGTTGATTTCATCGGCAAGCTTTGTTTGGGTGAGGTATTTGTTGAATTCAGAATAATCTGGGAAACCAGAAAGAATGTCGGTGATGTTATGGGCTGATATGGAAGTGGAGAGCGCAAGGAAGAAGAAGAGATAAGGGAAAGCTACCATGGCTGGTTTTAAGAAAATGAGCAGACAGAGAGAGAGTGAAGGCTTAGCTAGAGTTCAGAGAAAAGGGATTGGGTTAGTGAGTGAGGGGTGATCACAGCTGGAAATGTAGGGGAGTGAGTGTCTTCTTTTGATCTGTATATATAAATTATTTTTTGAAATGCCATCATCTATACTGAATTTAAACAGCTAGAAATATGACCGTTATTAATAACCCAGGTGAAAAGAAACGGTCAATTGTTAAATGAATCAGGGTCAAATTTTCTCCCTTTCATATGCTTTTATTAAATAATTTTATGTAGATTATATTTAGTACAATTAGTTGATAATCTAACTATAAATTGATAATTTTATGATTTTATAGTAGCTGATAATTCATTATTTGAAAATGAGGAACGGATCCTAAACTTTTAAATAACTACAAACTACAGCATAGAAAGGAAAGACTAAAGAAAAGAAAAAAAAAAAAAAAAAACTCATAATTGTGATACAAGGAGTTAAGAGAGAAATAGAGGGGCTACGAGGATAGAGAGGAGGAAGAGAGCTGTAATTTTTTTATTCATAAATAATTTTTAAATTAAAGCTTCCTACGGTAACTAACTAATAATCTAGTTATAATTAATAATTTAATAACAAAAAATCTGATAACTAATAATCAAGCAGTTTAAATTAAAAATATTTACAAAAATTAGTTAAAAAGATAGCTGAAAATATAAAATATTGTACAAAATCTATCTAAATACATATAATATAAACAAATTATATATATATATATATATTAAATAATGTAAAAATTATATTGAATTTTCCAGTCCAATATAATATTATAATATTATAATGTAGATTATAATCTCAATTATAATTTACTTTTGTGTTGCCCAACACACTCTAATTTTTTTTTAAAACTTTTATGGGTCCTCTATAATAAAAAGTAATTTTTAAAAAATAGTGGGTCCATTGATCCCACAATTTATAATGTAAATCCGTTTTTGCTAAAAATTTAGTAGCTGATTAAATTAAAATTTTTTAATAAAACTAACTGAAAAATATAAAATTACATAAAATGATATAATAATAATAATTATCTAATGTTGTATATTAAAAATAGTGAAATTATGGCTATTTATATTGTGACATGTAACTAGAGAACAATGATGAATTTGGATATTAAAAAATCTTAATGATTAATTTTACACGTTAATTAATGAGAATTGGGTAGCCAAACTAAATAAGATAGCAAAATAAAAAAAAGTTTAATACCTAATTTTTTTTAGAGAAATAAAAACTATGTTATTTAACAAAAAAAAATGAAGGTATAATAAGAAAAAAAAAATAATCTAGTAGATTATTTTTGGATGCTAGTAAAAACAGTTTATTTTTTGAAAAATTATAAGCTAGTTTTTTTTTAAATAATATACTTTACTAAACACATATTATTATTTGATCAAAATAACTTATAATTCTAATAAAATTATATTATAATATGATTATAGTTATCAAACAGTGCCTAATACAATGACCTAATTGAAACATTCTAAATATACAATGAAACCTAATAATTTGAGTTGGTTTAAACGATTTTAGGAATCAATTAATTAACTATCAGTTTATTATAAATTAAAATAAATTCCATAAATCAGAATAAATTACAATGATCATAACTTTACCAACAACTATAAATTATTATTATCATAAGGGTAAATTATTAGGGCAGTTGAATATATGAGTTAGTCCTTTTATTTTTAAAAATACATTATGAAGTCACTCATGTTTTGTTTAATACATTATCTAGTTATTCCGTTTATTTTTTCCTTTAAAAATAAACAAAATGTCAAATTTATCCTTATCTTTTTGTCTTAAAAAATATTTAAAAAAATACCAAAAAAATTTGTATTATCATCAACTTTATACCAAAATGTCAAATTTATTATTTTTTTAAATGTATTTTTAAGTTAACTAGATGTTAAATTTATCAAAATATAAATAAGGATATATTTGGTATTTTTTATTTAATTAACATAATATTCTAGTTAATTAACATAATATTTAATTCAAAATTAACATATGGTCTTTTTTGTATATTAAACTAAATCTGAGAAACTTTATAATATATTTCAAAAAATGAAGGACTAACTAGTGTATTTAACTAAACTTCATATATATCTTAGTAATTTACTCTTATCATAAACCACAACTGATTGCCAAAAATTAGAATTAATTAGCATCGAATTTTAAAATAAATATCATTATATAAGAACTTTAGTGGGTTCAATTTAATCAATTATTAACATTTCAAACCGAACTGATTAAAATAGAAAACTGAATCACATTGACCAAATTTCAAGATTTTTTTTTCCTTTCTGGTATGCAGAAACTTTAGAAAATAACACCATCACTTAATTTTTCTGTGTCAGGTCTCCTAGCCGAGGCAATGATTTATTCCTTGCCCCTTCCATCTCTTAGTAATATATTGTTTTTAATCTTATTTTGAATTAATTTTATTTATGATCACAAAACTTTGTTATTATTGTAATAAAATCATAATTTTTTTTATTCTAAAAAAATCTTCAACTTTATTTTCGTTTCAAAAAAATCACGTGTAACAAGTTTTTGGTAATATCAGCTGTTATGTAAAATTTTTTATGATATGTTAGCTATTACATCGGCTACCATATTTAAAAATTGATCGAAAGTGATTCTAGTAAAATAAAATAGCTAAGTGATATTTACAAGCAAGATTGTCAAACCTAACCCAAACAATGAACCGAAAAATGTAGAGGAAAATTGAATCGGGATCGAACCAATGAAGTAATTTTTTTTTCAAAATATAACATTTTGCATATATTTCATGCACAATAAAATTTGAAAATTACTTATACTATATATATTCCATACATATAAGATAATATTTATAATTAAAATCACTTTATAACTATATTAAAAAAATTTACTCAACATAATATATTTATATTTATTACTAAATTATTTATGTAATTTATATTTTTAAAAATTAAAATAGTTAAATTACATTAGAATATCCATTCAATTATCAATTAAAATAATTTAAAATATAATTTATATAAAATTATATTATAATATATGTTAATAATAAAAATACAAACCATCAATTTCAACTAGTTATATAAGTTTCTTGAATAATATGAGTAAATTAAAATTAATTTAAAACCTTGTATTTTTTTTAATTTTAAATATATATAAAATAGGGAAAGTATCAATTTTGTTAATTAAAAAATTAATACTTTTAATAGCAATTAAAATGATTTAAATAACTTATATGTAAAATTTTGTAATGTTGTATATTAATGTAAAAAATATAAATATTTGAATTCAACTTTATAATATATATATATATATCGAAATTTTTAGCAAGAAATATCATTACTTATATATATATAATTCATTTCTAAATTTAAATAACTTTTTATTAATAAAAATAACTTATACTAAAATTTTCAAAAATATATATTACTAATATAAAATTGAAATAAGTAAATGATTATATTTAATATAAATATGTATTATTAATATCTAATATATAGGAGTTATATATATGTATGTAATTTGAGCATGATATTCAAAGGGATTTGGTGGTTAAAAGTTGCCAAATTCATCGAAGAAAGCTAGAGCTAGAGTTCGAGTTCCAGGAGGGCCATTTCATTCAATTTTTCAGCAATTTCCAAACTTTGTTAAACCACCGAGATAAAGTTGGCCAGGTTGACTTCAATTAGCCGATTCACTGATTTTCTGATCAGTCTAATCATCACCGGGTTTGGCATTCAAAAGAGCCTGGCTGAATGGCTGATTTCCGCAAAACAGGATAAAGCTAGCCAAGTTGACTAGTTGTCCGTTCAATTGGCCGGTTCATCAATTTTCTGACCGGTCTAATCATGGACGGATTTGGCATTCAAAAGAGCCCAACTAAATGCCTAGTTTCCAATTAAATTGGTTAAATCGGACCAGTTTTTACAACCGTATTTTTGGAATGAATTTTTTTTATTTTACTGTAATAAAAATAAAGTTGAAATTAACCCCTTACTTTGAGGAATCTATTGTGAAAATATAGTATCAGTCATTTTCAAATAACATAATGCAGTTGCATACATGAGCAAGAATGGAAAGTTTATTAGGGAGATAAATGACATGGTTATGGAGTTCAACCTTTACACGAGATACATGATTGAGGAGCTTGGTCAAACTCAAGCCAAACTTATTTTCCAATTTCTATGATAATCTAAGGGCAAAGACATAGATGTTAAATATGAAGACACAACAAGTTTTTCACAAACATGCCATCATGCCATTTTTAGTTAACAATGACTGCATATAGAAACCCTAAAAGCCCTTTTAACCCTTTTGAGATTTCTGTGAAGCACGTATATTTCAACTACATAGCGTGTCGCATTTTTAACACCAACATGAAATGTCATGGATATTTTTTGTAATTTTTAAAAAATTTGAAACACATTTATTCAAGTTAAAAATATGTTTTTTTTCCTTCTAAAAACCTTAAAATCTATATGTAACATGAATCATTATTCAATATATTTGATTGTATGTCATTTTTATTTAATTCACGTAAAAATAATAACTTGTAATTATATTTTTTGTATTTATAAATTTATCTCTATATTTTTAATATTTACACGTTTCCCCTGCGTGTCCGTATCCTATACTTTTTATAAATATCGTTTTTTAGTATCCGTATCAGTGTGCGTACCAGTATCTTTAGACCAAGATTATGGACCTTCTGTATTATATTTGACCAAAAATTATATTGTAAAAAACAATAAGAACATAATCTTACAAACTGCTTAGGATAAAGTGTTCTAGTGGCAATAAGAGTTACTTCTCATCTAAAAGTCTCAAGTTAGAAACTCAAATAGACCGAAAAAGAAAAAAAATCTTACAAACTGATTTAGATGCTTCTAAAGAAATTTTGCATCGCCCATTTCAATTATGCATATGTTAAATCTACTTCGCACCAACAAAACTAGAATTTGAATGGATATAATAAAGAGCAGGAAGCAAATTGATTTTAAGGGCTAGTGGTTTAGAACCAATACAAACTACTGATAAATTCTACATTGTCAATTCTAAAAATGTTGAATAATGTTGCATTTACTCTACCACATTGTGATTGTGAGGCTTCTATCAGTAAATTTTCCGCTTCCTACCTTATCTTGAATTTTTGGTGGCAAGCAAATTACATTGTCTCTGTTCTCCTGCTTCCACCAAAATTTCAGACCCTCCCCTGTACTAAACTTACCAAACAAAAAGTGTCACACCACATATCAAGTTTGCTCAAAAATTACATAATTATAATTACTAAGAGAAAAATAAATAAATAAAATATACAACAATTTTTAGTGACTAAAAAAAAAAGAAAAAAAATGATGCATCAACAAGTTTTACAAAATTTTATCAAATTTCATGCTATAATACAATAGTTTGATTATCTCAAATTAAAACTACTTAATGCTTAATAGTACATTTGTAAGTGAAAAGAAGCTATTGCAGCTAAGTATATAACACTACAAAATTATACTCCTGTTTTAGTAGATATGGTTCAGAATAAGTTTGGAATGGATAGGTAAAGGGGCCTCCATTCCCTCTTTTAACTCAGTTTTATCTTTGTTAGTTTCCTCTGAATCAATGCATTATCATCAACACTAAAAGCTTGTTTGATTTTGTATTTGGAAAAAATAATTTTTTGAAAAAACTTTATATTTTTAATTTTTTTTAATTTAAAAACTGTTGGATTATGAGATCCATAATTGCCCTTAGGGATTTGCTATTGCATATGGATGCGGTATCGGTGCTTGACAACCAACTTGCCGAGGTACTCATATGCCTTGCAAAACCCCTCATATCCGTCTACCGCTCATTAGTGGGGCATTGTACTGTCGTGGTGAACTGTGGAGAGTGCTCTACAAGAATCTGCCTCAGACTTAAGGAAATAAAGTTGCACATTTGTCATAAGCAATTGCTTTTAGCCTAGTGGTAAGCGCTTATATTAGAGCAAGGTCACAGGTTTGAATCCCCTGGGTGTCGCTGGGGGGGGAGGGGGGGGGGAGATTGTTGGATTATGGGATCTGCAATCGCTTTTAGGGATTTGCTGTAGTATTATGGGTGCGGCATCGGTGTTTGATAGCCCAACCTACTGAGGTACTCATGTGCCTTGCGAATCCCCTCCGTCCACTGCTTAGTAGTGGGGCTTTGCATTGTCGTAGTGAACTGTAGGGGGTGCCTTATAAGAATCTACCTTGGATTTAAGGAAATAAAGTTGCGTCTCTGTCATAAACAATTGTTTTTTGCCTAATGGTAAGCGCTTGATCCTGATAATGCTTTTGACAGCTTTTAGTTCATTTTCAATCTCTATTACAAAATCATCATGCATAGTTTTCAAATCACCATATGAGTTTTTTAAAGCAATATATCTTTTCTTCAACTTTCATACTTATTATGTAACTCTTCAAAACATCTCCAAAGATCATCATCATTAGAAGAGTCACTATTACTTACCTCTAAATCTTGATTGAAATTGAAGTCAAATGTCTCTATTTTTTCAGCTTATTTGATATCAGCCATCAATGCCACAATTGTTGTTTCTTTATCTTCTGATTCAGTTGAACTTGAGCTTGTCTCTTCACTTTTGCTCCAAGTTGAGTTCATAGTTCTTTTCTTGTGCTTCTTTCCTTTATGTTTGAGCTTAGAATACTTTGATTTAAGATGTCCAAGCTTATTGCATTCATAACACACCACATGAACCTTTGAATGTTTCACCTCTTTGGTTCCTTCATAAATTGATTCAATTTTGTCCCATATTTGCTTTGTTGTGCCACACTTGGATTCTTTGTTGAAGTCATTTGTATCCAACCCATAAAACAAAAAATTCATGGCCTTAGAGTTTGCTCTTGATGCTTGATTCTCATCTTTGGTCATTTTCTTTATCTTCTTTATTGTTCCATCCTTTTTAGTTGGATGTGTATAGCCTTCCAAAATTGATTCCCAACAATCTAAGTCATTATATTGCAAATGGCACATTCTAACCTTCCAATAAGAGTAATTACTTCCAGAAAATAGAGGAGAATGTGTGATGGACTATCTTTCTCGAAAAAAAGTAGCAATGAGAGAAGGAGTTGCAATGTTTAAGGTAGATACCATATTTTTGGATCTCTACAAGGTTGTAAGACCTTATGTAAAAGGAGTTTGGTATTCTAAGTGGTGGTGAGTTTGATTCTCTATTTTATTATTTAAGTTAAATTGTTGGTTTTACATTTTTATCCTTGTATATAGAAAGCATACATTTCATATCAGAAGTAAAATAGTTATTTAATGAATTAAGAGCATTGTCATCCATATATCTCCACAGCTACACGCATGTACAATATTTATGTCTGCAAAAAAATTTTCCTTCATTGATAGAGATTAAATTTCTGAGAATTGCAAGCTTTTTAGATCCTCAAATGGTGGTTGTGTTTTCCTAAAATTAATTATTTTACTATTTTATCCTTTTAAGTGTTAAGAGTAGAAATTTGAATAGAAGGATAATCTTTGCCGAGATAAGTAGGTAATTTGCATTATCTAATGATTTTATGATGTGTGAAATTGTATTAAAAGCTGGGTAAATTAGGTTAATGAGTTAGATAATTTTTGAACAGTTGAATGGTTGTGTTTGAGAAGAAAATGGAAATGATTGTGTTTTACGAAAGTAAAAAAAATGCATACTCTGTTTCTTTTCACAGTAAAGCAACAAATGAAGTAAAGATGATGGGTAAATAGCTTGAACTGCCAGTAATTTTGCGTATCTAACTTAGCAATATGGTTGCTTTGTGTGAGCTTATATAAATTAGTATAAAAAAATTAATTACTGGTCTATGAGATTAAAGCATTCTGCAGTGTTATTAACTTATGCAAAAAAGGGAAGAAATATTTGTTCAAGTGAATGTTGAACAGATTGTAAATTTGTTGATTATATGTTGATTGGACAAATTATGCTTTGCCTAGACAAATTATCCAAGTAGTCTTTTGAAATATTTTGTTGATAATGCTGGAAATATTTATGTCTGACTGGAAATACTGATTTGACTATTTAAAATTATAAATATGTGAGATATTTGTGACTAATTTTGGGACATACAACATGCTAATATTGCAATCAGACATAAGTAATAAAATTAGTATTGTGCTTAATCAAGTTGATATTTGATATTAAATAGTAAATATTTTGTGATTGAAACTGAGATATTATGTGCTTGCTTAAGTAGCTTGAACTTTCGAATCTTAGAATTGAACATTTTTTTAGACATGCATGCAAAGATAAATTGATATTCTTGTTGTTTGACATGTTTGCTTAAATGTTTGAACACCTTTAGAATAGATGCTTGAAATGAAAAATGATATGGAAGGATTAAATTTATTATGTGCTGGATATATTAGATAGATTATTGGACTTTTGAGTAGTAGTAGTAGTATATATATATATTTGTGCTTATGTTATTTGAACATTTAGCTTTCTAAACTAAATAACTGAATTAATTTTGTTGATATGTTATGACATGACAAATTGGACTGAAATAGTTGGATTTCATTGTTTAAAAATAATATGTTTGAGAATTGTAGTGAGTTTTTGAGCTTGTGATATCTTGTCTTGATAACAGATTTTTATAACTGAATTTTTTTTTCAGAAGTGAATATAGTTGAAATCTGAATGATGATATGCTTAAATTGAACCTTATTGACAGTTTGAAGTTATATGAGAATTGAAATGGTTGGATTTTTTTTTAAATATGAAATTATTGTAATAAAAATAATATTGCACACCCCTTTATGATGGAAGACAAAAAGGGAGAGAAATATGTGAATTCTAAATACGATATATGTTAATATATAACAAAAACAAGGAAAAATATATAATTTGGGAATGCATGCTTATTAGAAATATAGTTGAATTCTAACATAATGCTTCTATGATGACAAATGGTATTTTGATAGAATTTAGAATCTAGTATTTAAAAAAAAATGCATATATTTTGTAAATGTTTTACTTTTGAGATTATATGGATATTTTGATGAAATTTTCTTTACATCCCTATGCATGAATTAAGGAGGAGATTTTTGTGTGCTAACTTGGTACAAATTCTGAGTAACATAATCAAGATTTTGTCATCATAAAAGAGGGGGAGAATATTGGTTCAAAGGTTACAATCTTTGCATCTCGAATTTTGATAATTATAAAACTATAATTTAAAAATTAGAATTTGTTATATTATTGTTTTAATTTCAGATTTTAATGTTATAGAATTGGAAGTGAAATACATATATTCAAGAAGAGATATAAAGAGATATATTATGATATGAATGTAAAGTCAATATAATTTGTATCTAAAAGCGAAGTTCAAAGCATAAAAACTTTTAAAACCAAAAGTATATTTTCACGAGTCTAACAAGTTATTTTTTATATGAGTATTCTAAGAGTATGTTAATTGACTATCTAACAGCTTATTCACTCAAAACAAAATAACGACTAGTTTTTTGAAAAACAAAAATATGTGTCTACTGACTAGTTTTTGATACCATAACTATAAATATGAGTTGAAAGAATATTTTTGTTATTAGAAAATCAAAGATTTTACAAGAGAAAAAAAGTTTTACACTCCTTAAACTATTTTCTTTCCGGTTGAACTTTATTCTTATATATTTTTCATCTTGACTCTAGTTTTTCTTATCAAATTCGTAATCTGAGTTTGATAGTGATTTATTTTTATTATAGTTTGCAAGTTTGACTTAAATTATTTAACACCTAGATTGAAAGCTATTCAAGTTTTACTTTGTAAAAATTTGAGTTTTAGAGTATAAGCTAGAAAAGTTTAAGACTGTAATTGACTTGATTCTTGCCCTTGAAAAGAATTCTTAATAGAGAAAAACTTTCAATAATGTGTCTTGAGAAGTAAATGTAGACAAGAGTGTTGAATTACTATAAATTCAATTGTGTCAAATTATTCTCTCTTCTCCTATTGATTTTTATGTTAAAGTTGTTGAAAAGTATTTTTTTCCAAATACTAATTTGTGCTTAAATTTGTTTGAAGTTTTTGTTGCAAATAAAAAATGTGATTCATTTGACAAAAATTGAGTTTTGAGGTTGAGAAACATTTCGAGGAATAAACTTTGATTTTGTAAAAAAAAAATTTAAATTATTAGTGTTAGTTTTCTGCTTAAAATTAGTATACTATTAGCTTACTCAAAAAAACGTGGGTCAATTTGTAAAAAACTATAATTTTTTTAAAATCTCAATTTACCCTATCTCGAGCTATTTTGGAATCTACAAAAATTGCTTTTTAAAATAAGTAAATAAATAGATAATTTTTCCAGAAATATATTTGAAAAAATAATTTATAAAAAATTAAAAAATTAGTCAGTTAAATAAAAAAATTCAAAATTTACTTTCAAATCAGCTGATAGCAATCTCAAACACTCCCCCAACAAACACGAGAAGACAGCAACCAAAATCACCAACTTCCCTGTTGCCCTTTTTTTTTGTTGTGCTTTCCTCTTGTGTACAGGTTTAGGACAGGCAATAATTGTTATGCTCTATGAAATTAATTTCTTGCTAGCTTACTGGCTTATCGCATCCATTATCTCAGTATGCTACTCCAGATTTGCTCCATACAAAAACAATTATATATATTGCCATCATGACTTGCTGGCAGAGAGCAGAACTCTTGCATCATGACTAACAGTATCTGGCATGATTGAATTCCAATCGAGTAGTTTGGCAGATGTGGAATGGAAGTAAGAGGCGAGGGTGAAAATTTCTTCTTGATTTCTTCCATTGATTCTGCATTTGGATGTGGAGAAGCGATTCCAACTCCACAAGAAACTTGTCCACCAGATTGGATTGTACAGCCTCAATTAAGTAATGCAGAATTCACCGAGATTGGACTATCTGAGTCCATTAAAAGCGGCCAATTTTACATGGATCAGACAAAGCAGAGGATCCTCTTTGCGATGTAATCAACACAGCCTATCAAACTTCGGAAAATGGGTAGTGACTAGTGAGATGTGGCAATCTCATTTACCCTCCAACATATTTTTCCAAGATGTTCCTTATCTCTGTTACTCATTTTCTCATTCAACAAGGACCTCACGCCACTTAAATACATTGCTTCATCAACCAGTTTCAGGGGTGAAGGACCACCCAGTGTCGAAAAATCAGTCTTTACAGCCAAGTTCCTCAAATACTTTAAGGCTTTATTTTTCTTTGCTTCTAAGTTCCAAAAACATCTAGCCTCAAATTTGTATTCTGAATCAGGACATAGACATTGAGTAGTGAAGCGGAATTTGGACAAGTTCATAAAATTGTTTTTGTGTTACTCCTTAAAAACTATTTCATCATCGTATCATCGTCAATCACTGTGCTTTTGTGTTTAAACTATCTTAGTGATCAAGCAATTCAAAATCTAGAATAATAAACAAATTGATGGCAAAACCACTAAAATAATAACCCAATCATCAACAGAGAATAAACCAAAGATTTGCAGCACAAGAGGCACTCCACCTTAAGATTAAATTACGCAAGTATGAAAGAAAGAATCACCTGAGCAGCGAAAATTGCTGAGGTGGTCTTGCCGGAGCCACCTTTGCCTAGAAAAGTGACCAACTTGGTTGATTTGGAAGAAGATTTTTCACCAGCTCTAGAAGAAGAAGAAGCTGCAATAATGGGTAGAGCTGTAGCTGTTCTTTTATTGTGTGTCGTGATATTACGATTCAACAACAAGAAATCAGAATCTGGTGGGTTTGCTAGGAAGAAAAGCGGAGAAGAAGAAGAAGAAGAAGAAGAAAGAAGAACAGAAGCCTTTAAGATAGTGTTTGAGATCGATTCTGATGAAATTACACAAAATTAATTTTTTTTTTTTATTGTTGACCTTTTTCTATTTATTTATTATAGTCTACATTAGTTCCTTACTTTAACCAACTCCCAAGAATAGAGGTGCTCAATTACCAATTTAGTGCTACAAGATTGCTATAATGTAATAAGATAGGCAGCTGCAGTTTTCTCCTTTGATTAATTGTCAATGAATACATATAGCAGAGGAGATGCATAAGCAAAAACTCATATCACCAAAAAGCAATAAGATTGATCAAAGTAAACCGAGCAGAAAATTGTATTATCACAAGATTATTAAATAAAAAACTGTACATTAGATGATATAATTAAATAATATATATAGAATACTTGTAATTATGTATGTTTGACAACCGGAAATGAAAAACTGGGCAAAGGACTAGCTCTTGGCGACCTTGGCATCTCTGCTAGTTGATTTCCTTGGCTGTCATAATAAATGACACCTGAAAACTCCGGCGGACGACATTTCTCACCCATCAAGATTGATTTTTGCCACAAACCACCTTCTTCCTCCACCTCTTTACCTCCAATTTCAGCTTCCTTGCAGTACTGATCATCATTGTTTTTGTCTAACTTCTTGTTGAAGTTGCTAGTTGTTGCCACCAGTTTCCTCGGCGATGCTAATGGTGAGCACTTAAAAACATGATTGTTGTTGATGTTGGTGGTTTCAGGATGAGGCTTTTGTGGTGTTCGGCGAGTTTGTTTAGCACATAGTGCTACAATAACTGAAACTGATATGAATATGGCGATTGCTTCTGCCATGGAACCGAAACCTATCTTATTGCCCACATCTTCTGAAAGGAAACGACCCATTTTTCCTTTTGTCTCAGAATGGCTATGTCATGAAGATATTGGAGGATGAAGATGGTTATATATGTATAAATATATCACTATATATGTAATTAATGTGTTTAAATCTAAAAAGTTGTGGTGTTTGGTTGCTGTAGGAGTGTGAATAGATAAAAAA
>CATIWF010155658.1:0-11049 GCA_949630135.1 Balakata baccata | reverse complement strand
CAATTACAGAGAGCTGAGAAGACCAAAAACTAAAATTAAGGGATTATAAGGATGAAAAAATGTGTAATAGCAAAAATGAAATAGATTATAGAGGGACGAATGTCTTTTGCCTAATAAAAATTAAATAATTATATAGGCCATTAAACGCCTACTTGCTCATCAACTTGGATCAGAAGAAAAAGATTGGCACATCATAGTTAATTTCTCACCCAACATTTTTTTGCTAATTAATGAGAAATAAATTTGATATGAATTCCGTGTACTTTCCCTTATAAATAAAATTTAGGGTTAAGATTAATTTGAACTTTAATTATTAGAGATTAACAATTCCGATATCGAAGCAAAGCACAAACCAACCGCAGTATTCAACAATGTCATATTAATTTTATCTATGATTGCTGGATTTTACTTTTTATTGCAGTAGAATAATAAAATTATATTTTTATTTTACTAAAATTACTTCTAATCAGTTTTTATACATTGATAACAAAAAATCTAATGTAGCAGTTAACGTATCACTAAAAATCTAACATGACAACTAATGTGTCACCAAAAAACAAAGTTCAATGATTTTTTGGACTAAAAATAAATTTTGTAATTTACTACAATAAAAACAAAATTAAGTGACTATATATAAAATTGACCTGAATAATGCATTATCAAAATTACTTGTCTAAATTTTAATCATAATTTTTTTAATGGATCAAGTTAATAATTGAAAGTTACATAAATAAATTAGTGACTGCCTTAATTATTGTTTCGATTTATAAAAGAAATCATATACTGAATCTAAATAAGATTATATTCATTAGTTTGTCATTTCCCAAAAGCCCATTTTTAGGTTAATTTCATTTCCACTCACTAAACTTCATTATTATTGTAGTAAAATTACAAAAAAAAAAATTTTGGACCAAAAAAATTACTCAACTATGTTTTCATTAACTAAAATTACTTTCGCCAATTTTCTGATTTAGGTAATCAAAAATTTGACGTGTCATTAGAAATCTGACGATGCAGCTGACATGACACTAAAAATCTGACGTTGCAACTAATATATCAATAAAAATTAGTCTTAATGAAATAAAAATATAGTTCAATTTTTTTTACGAAAAAATAATTTTTTAATTTTACTACAGTAAAAATAAAATTCAATAATCATATATAAAATTAACCTCCCATTTTTTATTTACCTTGTTATGAAGACAACAATTTTTCATCCTTCACATAGTAATTTAGGCCGCATTGAAAAAATATATATATTGATCGGTTAATAAAAGAAAATATATTTTCAAAAAGTGAGATGAGAAGGTAAAAATTATTTTAGTTTTGAATTTAAATTTTGGATATGAAAAACTCTTAAAATTTAGGATGCATCGTTTTACTTCTTAACGGACCTATATGGAAAAATTCAAATTATTGGACAGTAAAAACGAGGGAAAAAAAAAGAAAATATATGATAACTTCAAATAAATAAAATTCTAAAAAATACATTTCTGTAAATATTGTTGAGCAAATATGTGATTGAAGTATTAAATATATTATATATTATCTATAAAATATGCAAACTCAAGTACTTACTTTTTAATTTTGCTAAATAATAAAGTCTATAAATTGTGCCAAAAAAAATTGTTTTTTCATTAGGAATTTCAATAGATCATAGACTATACAATAGGGAGTAGTCATTCTCTTATGCATACAATAAAGGTCTTAAACTTTTACCAATATTAGTAGATGGTAGCAAAAGTACTTGAATTCGAGATCTCTCACGTTCTCACAAATGATAATACATGATTTTTTATATTCTCACAAATGAAAATACCAATCAAACCACCCCTTGATTAGGAAAAAAAAAACTTTAATATTTACTAATTGTTAAATGTCCATTGTTAAATGAAATAAATTTTATTTGGAATTAAACCAAACGGAGAGTAGTGACTAGCGCGAGGACAAGTCCTTGGGCTCCATCACTTGGGTCGGACTGAAAATGAAAGCAAATTTCTGAAGGTCCCATTTGGGCATCCAACCTCGAATAAATCCAATTACTCAAATTCACATCACTATCACAGTAATTAATGATATTATTCCATACACCGAATTTGTCATTTTCCAACCCTTCAATTGGCCCCTTCACTTATTTCTCACACTAAAAATGCATTATTTTTTTCAACCTAATTTACATTATTTTCTTTATATATATATATATATATATGATATATATTTTTATCTTTGTTTTTAGGTGTTGGACCTTAAGAAAAAGGTTTTTTAGCCAATAAAAGAAATGGAGCAAATTTGCATGAAATTTCTAAATCAAGGCAAAAGATACCAAAACTAGTCGAATTATGGAGCTGAAAAGAGTCGCCACACACGGCGTGTGGGAGGCCATGTGAAAGGAGCAAAAAATGGGCAGATTGGAGTCAGCATGTCGAGTGTTTCACACCGCCCAACTACAACTGTGTGGGGCTGTGGCCACCTCTTACATATTCAAGCCATGACCATTTTGGAAAATATCTCGGGTAAAATTACTACAACTTATTGAATATACTAGTTGGTAATTATATTTCAGATTTAGTTTAATAAACTTTATAATTCTTCAATTAATTTTTTTTTATTAAAATTGCCCTTCTTTTTTTTTTTCTTAAAAAATACCCAAAAAAAATATCAAAAAAAATTTCATATTATTCACTTGATATCAAAATGTTAAATTTGTTATTTTTTTAATACTGTATTTTTTAAATTAACAAAATATTAAATTTATTAAAAAATAAATAAGATTACTTTTGATATTTTTCTAATTGACTAACAGAATATTTTAGTTAACTAACGGAATATTTTAGTTATTTTTTATAATATATTTCTAAGAATAAAGTCCCTAACCAGCACATTCAAAGTGTATTAGAAATTTACCTAAATATCTATTCTGTACAGCTTTTTGAAATGCCTTAAAGACTCCAAAAGCATCAATTGGGTGTGTGTGTGACTTTCTATACCTTTTTCTCATTTGGGAAGAAATTATTAGAGGAGGCAAACTCACTCATTCCCATTTATTTATTTATATTTATCTATTTAAATAAGAATATAAATTTTAAATAAATAATTTAAATATAAATAATACATAGATTCAATTCATTTTGATTTAATAATATATTGATAGATTAGAGTTGAATATAAATACTCATTTAAATCTATATATAAATTAAAAAAGGAATATAATTTTTTTACTCCATATTTTTATTAAATTTTTTATTTTATAAAAACTATCATTTTTTATTAATAAATGGTAAATTATATAATTTTATAGTTAATGTATATTTATTAAAAAAATTTACTGCAACGATTATCAATTTTCACCGTCAATTTTTATTAAATTTCTTATTTTATAAAAGTACCAAACATATTAGTCATTTTTAGTTATTTTTTATCCATTTATAAATAGTTTTTATTGTTATTTTTAAAAAAAATTTTATTAATAGAAATAAATTATATAATTTTGCAGTTAATATATATTTATTAAAATTTTTTACTGCAACAAATTATCAATTTTTACCGTCAATTTTTATTAAATTTATTATTTTATAAAAACTACCAAACATATTAGTCATTTTTAGTTATTTTTTATCTATTTACAAAAAAAAATTATTGTTATCTTTTCTAAATTTTTTTATTAATAAAAAATAAATTATATGATTTTGTACTTGGTATATATTTATTACTGTTTTTCACTGTAAAAATTATCAATTTTTACCGTCCCAAATTTAATTTTTAAAAAAAATTTTGGTAGAATTTTTTAAAAAAAAAAATTAATAATTACACATTTAAACTATTAAATTCCTCAGTTTAAAGCACTAATCGATGTACATGAATAGAAATTGAATAAGTCAAGTTAACAAAAAATCAAGTATATCGTGTTCAAAATAGCGCTAATACAATTAGAGTCTAACTATGGATTCAAAGAAAATAAAAAATTAGTAGATGGACTTGTAACACTAAGCTATCAAGTGAGACCGACAAGAGAAGCAAAATCATAATTTTATAATTTTTATTCCAATACGCTAGTTGTGAGCCGAGAATACTGAGATATAGAATATATTAAAATAAATCTGTAAGTAAAATTTTATATAAAAGTTTATCCATTTAGGGTCCCAAATTGATGAACTAAAATTCAAATCCTGATTTTTTGAATTAGAAAAAAGATTGAAAAATGAAAAAAGATATTTGTCATAATTAGAAAATAAGTGAGATTAATTAATTATAATTTAAATATTAAAATTTAATCAAAATAAAATAAAATATTAATTTTTTAAGTTAAAATTTATTTTATTAAATTGCTTATAAAGTTTTTTAAAAAAGCTGTGAATATAATAGCCATTTTTTATGTGTTTATCTAAAAATTTTCAATGTTATTTATTAATAAGTGATATATTATATGGTTTTTCAATTAATTATATTTATTATTAAATTTTTTACTGTAAAAAAATTATCATTTATTTATTTTCAAAAATTATCAATTTTTATGTCAAAAATTAAATATTTCAAAAAATAGTTTTTAATAGAAATACTTTTTAAATAATTATTAGTTATATATTTATACTGTCATGTTATATGAATCTATACCGAATAGGTCAAACCAACTGAAAATCAAATGTGTTATGTTCAAGATAGTGCCGATACAATTAGAATATAGACTCAAAAAAAGTGAACAATTAATATACGAATTTGTGATGTTAAGCCGCCGAGTGATACTAGCAAGAGAGGTTAAATTGCAATTTTACGATTTTATGTCTAATACACAAGTTGTGAGTTGAGAACACCGAAACATAGGGCTTATAAAACAAGCATGTGAATGAAATTTTACGTCTAAATTCATCCATTTAGAGTTTCAAATTGAAGATATAAAATTTTTGCTCCTGATTGTATAAAAAAAATGTGAAATTAAAAATGATATTTATTATAATTAAATTTTAAGTAATAATATTAATAAAAATAATAAAAAATTATTTGAAATATTTAATGACTAAAATATATTTTTATAATATTTTTAAATATTTAATAAGAAAAGTTAAATTTTAAAATAAGTGATTTTAGATGTATTATTTTTTATATATTAAATGGATAAGTTATGGTGAGTGTTAAATTGGTATTTCCATATAATAATTAAAGGAAATTTTTCAAAAGGATCAGAAAATTTCTAAAATATTAAAATATTCCTTCACTCAAAGTTTTTTTTTCAAAACTATCAACAACACTTAAAAAATATTATAAGAGTACCGAAACTAGAAAAGTCATCCAAATTATACAAAAAAGCACACATTTGGTAGGACTTTTTACCTAAACATGTAAAAAATAACAAAAATTAACAAATTAGTGCTGCATGAGAAAATATTTTCCAGAATGTATCGATTTTGTCCAGGTAGGATTATGGGGTCACAAAATCGCTATGTGACCGGTGTGAACCCTTTTGTGTAGCTATATGCACAGACTATGAATCAGTAGTGTCAAGCATAAAAATCGCTAGTTTTGATATGCCCACACAGCCTTTTATCCCCTTTTATATTGTGTTGTCAAATCATTATTATTGCAGTGTATGCATATCCATGTGTTTTTATTAATCATATGCAAGCAATAACATTTAAATTGTATTGTCAAATCATTTTATTGACATATCAATAATGTCTGACACTTGAAATAATATTGATGTATTTTTCAGATATGGATGCCCATATAAGAGATACAATACAGTCTGGCTCTTATGATCCATCGTTACTGAGATTACAATGTGTTCATAGATCATAGGCTGTTTGGCAAGATCAATTGGAGTCTCCTGTACTGACATGTTGTCGTGCATCAACAATATTGCATATGGAGGATATTGATTCTCGTATTCGAGAGTTGCTTCAGTAGACTAGATTTTTAGGAGCAGCTTGACTTGGGTACTTTCAACTAGATTGACATCTTATCACTGCACTTGTCAAGCGATGGAAACCTGAGACTCATACATTTCATTTTCCTAAGGGAGAGATGACTATTACCCTTCAGGATGTGGCAATCCAGACTGGGTTATTCATTGATGGAGCAGCTGTGATCAGACATGGTCATTATGATTGGGTGGATTTATGTGTTAGATTGTTAAGAGTTATACCACCAAATAATATCATTACTGGTTCAAAATTGAACGTGAGGTGGCTAGCTGAACAATTTAGCATTCTACCAGCAGATGTAGATGACGAGACTATCATATGCCATACACGTGCATTCATTATGCGTATCATTGATGAGATACTTTTTGTAGATAAATCAAGTTCAAAGGTGCATTTGATGTTCCTTCCTCTTTTGGAAAATTTGAATGTCGTGTATCGTTACAGCTCAGACGGAGCCTGTCTTGCATGGCTTTATAGAGAATTATGTAGGGCAACAGATCCATCTGTACAACAAATAAGTGGTCCATTATTTTTACTTTAATTATGGGCATGGGATCGTTTACCCTCAGTTGCACCTATATTGTTAGTTTAGCCATCACTTGGTGGCTTACCTCAAGAATTTCAGTATGCATAAATATCACTTAATATAGTTTATTTTAATATGATTTAATAAGTAAAAAAATGATTTATTTAGTACAAAACTTATGTGTTTAAAATTTTTTTTTTAGGTGGAGTAGTGCATAAATCACTATTAAGTTGTTAACCTATATTTTGAAAAATACAAGATACAAGTTGGACTTGATCGAGAATGATGATGTACTTATTACTTCTCTAACTCTCTCTAAATATATTCATACATATATCTATCTAAAAAATACAATGTTATTGATATTGATGTATATCTACTGTAGGTTGTTTGGAAACCGTATACAAATGATATTTTACAGATTCTTCATGCTGATTGTTTGGAAGGGAAACAAATTTAGTGAGCTGTGATCCCATTGATTTGCTTTTATATTATCGAATGGCACCACCCAGACTGTGTGATACGCCAATTTGGACTTCAATAATCCATTTCAAACTAGCCATTGCAAACAGATGATCTACACTGAATAGATTTATAGTCTAGGGACATAAACTGGTCTCATCAGTATGCTCAGTGGATTAAGATGTGGAATGTACGATTACAATGTGTGTATAATGTCAGTCCATTAATAGAAAGGCTGCATTACTATTCAGAGTATACGAAGTGGTATCGATGTATCACGCGACGGTGGATTTCTTCACAAGGTGGTGCTTACGGAGCAGTAGTGAGTTTTATTTTTCATATCGAAGTAAATCATAATCAAGAATAACACATCTCAAAAATGTCACAAATAATATTTGCTTTCTTATTTATTTATTTTACAGATAGATGGTATTGAACATATCTGGTTAAGCAATGATATTGACGAAATCCAACTAATTCATGATGGCATGTTCTGTGTGATTCAACAACAACGAAGGCTTGTTGTAATACCGCCACCACAACAGTCACAGCCTATGCCACCGTTTTCAAATGTAGCAATTCAAGACGAAGCTGACATTAATCCACCACAGCCTGTCTGACGCAGAAGTCGAGCAAGAAATTTTGTTGACCATCGGTGGGAAGTTCTCATTGCTCCTTCATCCCCCACGTCTGTAATTGTATCACAACCTATTGCATATCATGGTTCACAATCGTATACTCATGATACATCGCACGTAGGTCTATCACACACATGTGTTTCTGATATTCTTGGTCCATCATGCACACCTGCATAAGATATTCCTGGACCATCATTTGCTAGGATATACTAATCTTCATTTCCTAATCAACCTTTTACGCAGTGGTCACACTCTAACTCCCCATGGCTTACACCGCAACATACAATAGATATGACATTTGGGAGTATGTTATCTCATGATCCTTCTACTGTAGAAGAAACTAATGATACAGATGAAGAGGTCGACCCTAGTACATTAATCGGAACAATATTCAGAAGGCAGTGACCTAAACATAATAGAAGGCCACCGCCTTGTGGTACAGGAGGACATATTTGAAGACATTGAAATGCAATACTTGTAAATAACATTGCTAAATAATAACGATTAAGTAACTGCATCATTAGATTTTTCAAAATATTTCACTAAAATTAAAGTACAAGCCAATACATATAAATAATATTGCTAAATAATAAAGATTAAGTAACTGCATCAGTAGATTTTTCAAAATATTTCACTAAAATTAAAGTACATGTCAATAAAGTTAAATAAATACATGTGCATAACATATTGCTAAGTAAGCACACAAACCTAAGATAAGCAAATCAATTTTTCCGTTCATTAGCAATACAACTTCTGCTATACGGACAAGTTTTCATATTATGTCCAGGTTTATCATATAATGCTTATTAGTAATTTTCCAATCCATTTCATTTTTTAGTCTTGATGTCCATGGACGACCCTTTTTTCGAATTGTGGTAACATTTAGAATTAAAGACAACTTGTAACATGGTAGCCAATAGTCTGGGTGTCCTAAAGGCATTAAGCCGACATAATAAATTTTTAATGTGTTGCTACTTGAAATTTGCCATAAGTGCATGTACCATTAAACAAATTAATGACATGCTCGTTTGCTCATTTCCGTTTGGTACCGTTATACGCTATAATGATAGAGAAAATCTCTTTCTCTCTATCATAAGCCTAAACAAAATGGCCTTTTGCCTTGGCTATCTGTTTATTCAATAATTATTGCCAGTCTTCACAGTACAAAGCTCCATCTACAATCTCTTTCATATATTTTGATCTTCTTTGATAAAAAAAAACTCTACCATTTTCTTGAATAACTCATTAACTAAAGAAGTAATAGGCATGCCTTGCAAATCTTTGATCATACCGTTTACTGACTCAGCAATATTGGTAATCATACTCCCATACCGCTTTCTTTTGTCATGTGAACGAGTCCACTTATATAAAGGGATCCTCTCAATCCATTGCTTTATTGTAGACTCAATTTCATATATAGTTTCCATCACCCTTTTAAATTCTTTTCTAGTGTTAATACGATATACATATCACACAAGTAGACATTAATAATTTATTAAAACAAATATGGATAATGTACAAAATTGAATCTAAATAATAGAAAGATGGTGACCTGCTTTTTTAAGTGACTCCTTCAGTTTATTGTTCTTGAATTTTTTATTAAAATTGTTGGCCATTTGGCAAATGCAATAACGATAAGCACATATTTTCTATCAATCATGCTGCATCGAATAAATTATTTCAACATGTCGATCATTGATTACGTACAAATCTTCATTTTTTTTCACATACAACCTGATATTGTTCATAAACCAGCTCCAATTATCTTTATCCTCTTTTTTGACAATGGCAAATGCAATAGGTAAAACCTTATTATTTCCATCCAATTCGGAGACAATCAGTAAACACTCTTTAGATTTGTCATATAAAAATGTTTGATCCATATACAAAATTGGCCTACAGTTATTAAAGCCTTCAATACAAGGTCTGAATGTCCAAAATATGTGTTGGAATACGCGACATGTTGTATCTAGATAATTTTGAACATAATGAGCCTCATCTTCAATTACATAATAGGACCCAGGATTACCATCCATAGCAGCTGTCATCCACTGACGGAGTTTTTGATATGACTCATCTCAATCTCCAAACAACCTACCAATGGCTAACTACTTACCAAGCCATGTTTTTTTGTACAAAGGCGTATAATTAAAAGTCTTATGAATGCTAGCTACTAAGACATTAATTTTGATTTTTTGGTGCCTCTCGAATAATATCTTCAATATAGATGTATATCAATTGAGAATCTAACTATCTGTGGTGTTGTAATCAACCAGAACTAGTGCAGCTGTGAGGGCTATTGTACCTCGTGATCTCCCAAGATACTCCCCCTGATTTTTTAGTTGCCCGTAATCTCCAATTGCAACCACTTTCAATTTTTTTTTTGCATACGAATACAAACGTATTATTTTTGGCAGCTCAGTCATATACTCTTGATTTCAACGCAAAGAGGATTCCTTTGCTGCTGCACGAACAGCTTCTTTGGAATGAAAACTCATTCCTTTAAAGAACTCTTTTGATGGGTCCCATAATATCATGCTAATATCTTCTACATAAGGATTAGCATACATTAGATCATATTCAGTACCTCCTAAATATCCATAGCTTGATTCACTGACAACAATTGAAAGTCCTATTATATTACAGTCGTCATCATCTTCTTCTTCTTCTTCTTCTTCTTCCAACTCCTCATATTCATCAATATCAGAATCATTATTATCTCCCTCACATTCATTATCTTCTATATCGTCATTCACACATTCTTCATTTACATTAGAAGTTCCAACTACATCATTCAAATTTATAGTAATTTCTTTAGTTTCAATATATAGCTCAATATAATTCAAGCAATAATAATATTTTCCATGATGCTCATATACCATAATTATATCATTATCATCTCATATGTCAATACAACCAAATTTCACATTTCCTTCAAGACAAACCTAGGACTCCTGTATATAATTTTCAGTATTCTTCTAGGAGTATTATATATTCTCATTGCGTTCCTTACTTTATCAATAAGTTCTTGTATATGCAATTTATCTTTGCTTCTTATCATTTTCGAGAAACCATTTTCATAATCAATGCCATATTGATTCTAAATTATATTATTAGTCTAGTAAGCAACGATCCAAGGTAAACTTGTCATATTTATAGACTACAATTTAAATAAAAAAAATTAATAATTAATAATTATGTTCTATAACATATCATCAAGAATGATAAAAATAATGCAAATAAATGATTTAATAAGTTTCATCAAATTATATAAACAAATAATTACTTAAAATATTAATTATTTTATGTATATAATATTAATTATATATAAATAATTTTTTTAACTTTACTAACTACAAAAAAAAACATTAGTTATTTTATGCATATAATATTAATTTTGCTTTTATTATAAAAATATATTTTATAATTTTTCTTTATTTATAAAATTTCAAATAATATATAAATAATTAAATAACAAAAATCATTAATTATTTATAAATAAATTTTT
>CATIWF010155588.1:0-33137 GCA_949630135.1 Balakata baccata | reverse complement strand
ATTTCATCACTAATATATATATATATATATATATATATATATATATATATATATATATATATATATATATATATATATATATTAGTAAAGCCTTTATAATTTATTTGCTTATACTCACAAAAGCATACTAATACTTTCCTTATATTTATTATGGCTAATATATATTTTGAATATTCTCTATTACTTTATAATTCTTTGAATTATTGATTTATTAGATAGAATTTAGTATTTTAAATATTAAATTCTTTAAAAATATTTAAAATCTTTTGAATAGACTATTTAATTTGTAGAAATTGTTACTACAAAAGTACAATTCTTTTCATATGAATAATTTTTAGTTATTTTAACTATAATTTAAATATAAATTAATTTTATTAAAAGTATAAAAGGGTTTTAACTGTATGTGTGTGTAGAAGCTTCTACATATATGATGATATTATTGTAAAAATATTAGTTATATAAGAGTATAATTAAAGTGTTTGTTAGAGAATGTAAATAGTATTATATATATATATATATATATATATTGAAATTATATTATATTATATTATATATATTATATTATATTATATTAAAAATATATTAAATATTTTTATGGTGGGGTATATTGGCCTCGTTCCAGAAAATTAAATTTCAGATTTTTCCCAAAATCCGATCCGAATCTAGTCAATGGTCAAAAAATCCGTCATGTTTGGTGTGGTTTCGAATCAAAGCTCCATGGATATATGTTCAATTGTTATTCCTAAAAGGCCATCACCTTTAACACTTGATATACATAATTATTCATTAATAAATGCATTATTCATTTTATGGTGTTCACTTTTTTTTTTAATTGATTTAAATCTTAAATTGTTATATGATAGTCCTATATATAAGACAGCATGAAGAAAATCATGATGAGATTATGATGGTGAGATTATTATAATGTGTAATTATGCTTATATCTAAATTATCTCTAATCATAGGATTAACAAGATGTGATATTGTTAATCCGGATAGAATAGCACATGTTATATTCCTTGACTAGGTCAAGTGGTGGATCTCATAAAGCCATAAACATGAGATATTTAGAGCTAACATGTAGATACTTGCTAGAATAGTCGAATACATTGGATGACCTATTATGAGACAATCACATAGATAGTCTATTCAATATCAATGATAGTCTTATCATAGCAATAATGCATATATCCTAAGACTTGATGTGTTCAAGATTATCTTGGATACTAATACTATATTTTAATACTATTCTTTATTGTCTCACAGAGATCGCTCATAGGGTAGTGATTGGGTATAGCTTGAGGTATTCGAAGGTTCTAATAGAATGAGTGTATACCTATGGTCTTTTATAGAGATCATTACACATGAATATCTAGCTGGAGTGGAAATGTCTTGAGGAACATCTTCAAGAACATATCTATAGAGTGATGAGTCTCATGGACAAGAACTAGGATCATTCAGACTAGGTGTGACATAGTCAATTTAGTGAGAGTTGACACATAATCTATACTCTAAACCGAATGAGGTATAGAGAGGTAAAAGAATAATTTGCACAACATTTGTTAATGGAAGGGTTCGAAATTAGACTACTGACCTTTCCGGTTAATTAGGGATCATGATGTATGGTAGACACCACTCATGACATGATTAAGTTATATGATAATTTGAGTGGCTAACATAGCTGGAAACATATTGGGTCACATGCATAGAAGAGTATGATAAAGAAGTAAAATGAGCCTGGATTTGATCCAAGAAGATGAGAGAGAAATTTCGAGCAGAACAGTGTGGCAAATGCGAAAAAGTTTCATGAGCACAAAAATTATCGCAAGCATGAGCTGTAGGGGCAAGGATGTCATGCGCTAGCTAGCAAGCCACAACACACCTGTGTCAATCGATATGAGCATGACAGGCGCTGGCCTAATGCAGCATAACATACCTGTGCAGATCTGCACGAGGAGTGCCGCTATGCAGTGCAGCATTGCACGCGAAACCGTATGCATGCAAGCACCGAGATCCATGTGCTAACTCATAGGGTGCGTAGGCTAGCGTATCGATTGGTTTGGGCAATTTGGGCTTTTGTGTTTCCTTTTTTGGATTTAGACTCAATAACCCTAGGGTAAAAGAAAACATATGAATGCCACTTTATGGCTCAAAATTCCAGTAGTCACACTTAGAGAAAAATAATTGATAATTATTTTCTTCTTCTCTCTTGATCTTTCAACTATATGAGCTCATCGATTGATTGATCACATGGCTTTGGACAATTTTCTTTATCATCTTCACGTGAATACCACTAGAGATATCCAAATTAGGATTGTTGTGGTTTAAGACAGCTCAATAAGATATTTGAAGATCCAAAGTTCAAGCAACAAACTAAGAGACAATCAACTAAATTTTGTATGCTACTTTGATCGATTATGATTCCATAGGGCGTTCCATGGTTTGGATTTGTTAAAATTTTAAATTATGTTGTATCGTTGTACCTGATACATCCTAGAAACCCAACAATGTTCATATATAATATAAGAACATGAGATAATATATAGAAAATAGGATTTATTTTTTGTTTAACTCCTTCACCTCTGAAGGTAAAAAGTAAAATAAACATTGTGGTTGATTGATTCAATAACGTATTTATCTTTAAAAATAAATGTTAGTTATTAGATGATTTATTAGACTTTGCCAAAAGTACAAATAAATCTCTCAACTATATTTTATAGTGCGATTCACACATTCAATTTTAACTCATTACAATAAGTCCCTTAAGTTTCTAATCGATGCAATTAAGCTCTTAAAGTATAGTTTCATTAGTACTGTTAACCCAATGGAACTCGGTTCTCCTTTTAACCAAAAAAAATTGAAACCAAATTTAAGCCGAGCTAAAAAAAATTAATGCTATATGTCGGTATGTGATTGATAACTAAATTAATTCAGTGAGTTTTATCAAATTTGATAGAAATTAGAATAATTTATTAGTTTATTTGTATTGAATTGTAACATAAAATGTTTAATTGTATATAATCAATAGTTTATAATCCAATTTGCACTTTTATGTGTAGTTTATGGGCTAATTTGATATTTTTACTTTTTTAATTGGTTAAATGATACTGTTTTAAGCATTAAACATATCAACTTCTTCTTGATTAAAAAAAGAAACGAATTGACTTAATAAAATCGAATTAATGGTGCTAATAAAGTTATACTTTCAGAGTTAGTTGTACCAATTTAAAATTAATAGACTTAATTTTACTAAGCGAAAGTTAGAAATATGATTTATACTATAGGATATGATTGATGAGCTGGTTTGCATCTTAGCCCATTAGACTTTTATACGTATTAATGACAAGGGTGCATTTTTAATACTTTAACCAAATTAACTGTATAGGAATATATTCATAATTTTTTTAGGGAAGTCAGTAGACAAAAAAAAATAAAAGTTAAAAATTTAATATGTTAGTTGAATTTTATCAAAGTTTTGGGGCCAAGATTCCCTCAGCCCTCCTATGTCCGCAATTGTGCATAAGTTACGAGGGTTACAATTATGTGCGTTAAAATTTATTTAAAATTTACAAAAATATATAAGTTTAGATATTTATATAGACATATAAATTTATTTATTTATTATTTTTGAACATTTTTAATTATGATAATGACATGATACAATCTTAAATATGTAATTTATAATTATCACATAAAATAAAGTTTTAAAAATGTTATCAAACAGTGACGTAATTAGTATTTATATTTATGAAAAATGATGAATGTTTTGAGTTCATATATTACCTAAATATATATTAATATTGATGAGAGTTTAATATATTTTATAATAAGTATAAGAAAACGATTAATTTTATTGTGTGGTTCCTGATATTTGATCTCCTAATAATAATAATAATAATAATAAGGTTTCCAGAATAACAAAATATGTAAAGTGAAATTTTCTTTTTTCCTAAATATTTAAATACTTTTCTCTTTTATTGAATATAGCATAATATAATAAACTAACTAAAGTGCGCAGCATCAAAGTCGCTTTGGCCGAGTGGTTAAGGCGTGTGCCTGCTAAGTACATGGGGTTTCCCCGCGAGAGTTCGAATCTCTCAGGCGACGGTTTGATTTTTAAATTTTGGTAAAACATTTCTTCTCCAAACTTGCAATGTCGGCCCAATTTAAAATTTCCTTTCTCCTTTGGTGAGCCCAGAAATGTCACAAAGTCAATCTTCTCAGTTTTGACCTCAACTCGGTCCCAAGACTCGGTCAACTTTCGGAGTCGGATACATTAACTCTTTTTATGACACGTGGATGCCATAGAGCCAAATCGAAATCAAGAAAAAAAAATTTTAGTATATTCTGTTTACTGTATTTTATAAATTCATTCAATCATTAATATATATATTCATATCCATCAATAAAAATAATATAATTAAATATATCATTAATTTATAAATAAAAAATCTATATAAAAATTTATCTGTAATCAGTAATAACATTTGGCCCCACACTCATTTGGCTCCAAGACTCGGTCAACTTTCGGAGTCGGATACATTAGCACTTTTTATGACACGTGGATGCCACAGAGACAAATCGAAATCAATAATAACATTTGGGCCCAATGAACAGACGGAAATTTCCCACTTTCCCTTCATTTCCATATTATTGCTGTTATTTATTTAGCTAATGGGTTTCTTGAAAAGGTAATTAACTTCCCTTTCAATAGAATTATTTACTATAATCCATTTAATTAAATTTTGAAAAATATACAAATTAAACCCTTCAAATTAATTACTATGAGATATTATATGGGATTATTTATTTAAAAGTTTCATTATAAGAAAAATATTACTTGCCCCGTAAAATATTTGTATTTTTAATATAAATTGAATAAAAATAAGTGAGTGGGTAAAGTATAGATATTTTATACAAATTAAGATAAAAAGTATTGAAATAAATATCATTTCTCTTATTGCTTTTTTGATTTTTTTTTTAATTTTACTAATATATTAGGAATGGGATCAACTTAGCCATAAGTTGCAAGTAATAGAATGAAATGACCATTAATTTTTGAATAAATTGAATTTTGCCGACAAATTTAAAGAATAACTTGATTTTTAATCCAAAATAATGTTTATACAAACCAAATTTACTCAAATATTTCAGAATATAAATAAGTTTGATCAATGGGACGTTGAGTATAATTAATGTATAAATATTTTGGACGGCGTAAAATTTAATTAAATGTCTTTTTTTTTATTAAAAATATCAAGTTAATATAGAACAATAATGATATGTAGTATTGCAAAATAAAAATACTTGAAATATGTTTGGAGTTTCAACTAAACATACTTAGGAGGTGTTTGATTCAGTTTTTTGAGATAACTTGATATTTTTTAAACCCTCAACAACTATGCCAAAATGTTTGGTAAAATTTTCTAATAAGCAATTGATAGCTAATTCTAATTTCAATTAGCTCCTGTTTGAAAAAATTCCATTTTGGAACTTTTTCCCATCAGCTGATAACTGATTCAATTTTATTTTTCAATTGAACTATATTACTTTTATATATTTTATTAATTACAAAATACTTATTTTCTCCAAATTGAATTTTTTTTATCAATAAATTATTTATAATTACAAATATAAAAATATAACGAATAATATTTAAAATAGTAATATTATTTATTTTTAAATAAAAATATATAATATACTTCTAATAGCTTTATATGTTATTTAATATATTAAATATAAATAATATTATATTTATTAAATATATTTATAAATATACATATATATTTTTAAAATTTTTATTTACAGTTAATTAAATTTTATTATTTTTATTATCTTAATTATAGTATATAATTATATAAAATAATTATTTTATTTACTTATATATTTTATATATACTTCAAATAATATAAATTATATTCATATTTGTAATTTTACATTGTAACAGCAATAACTCAATTATTTTTATCAAACACTAATATCAATCAGCTATTAATCAGCCAACAATTAACAACTATTAACTATCAGTAATGAGATTATTAGGTTGTTAAGTGTTAAAAAAAGATTATTTAAAAAAAATTTATTTAATTGATTAATTTATTTAATTTTTTATAAATTAATTTTCTTAAATCAATTTATTAGAAAAAAATATTTATTCACCAACTTATTTTTAAAAGTAATTTTTAAAACTCAAAAAAATTATATTGTTTGGTAATTCTAAAGCAGCTTGTAATCTAATTTAACCATAAAAATAAGCTAGTTTAATAAATAATTTTTGTTTAGTAAAGTAACTTATTTAGAAAAAAAACTAAATTATAATATACTAAAAAATAAGCTAGTAAAACTAGCGTTCAAATTTAAAAGCTAATAGATTATCATTTTTATTTCATTTTATGCTCTTATTTTTTTAATCAAATAATATATTATACCTCTTAATTCCAAAACTTTACCTCTATCATCTCTTTCATTCAGCCCAACTCCCTTATCTTTTTCTCATCCCACTGCAATTATTTTTTTTTTATTGTTTGGTTAGAATTCTAGAAATCAAAATGATTATTTATACATTTTTTTGTTAGAACTTTGCTTTATTATTGCTATTGTTTATTATTTTATAATTATTATATTATTATATAATATTTTTTATTAATTATAAGCATATCCTTTTATGACATATTATATTTTTTAGCTATTTTTTTATTAATATAAGTATATCCTTTTATGTCATTTTATAAATTTCAGTTAGTTTTATCAAATATTTTTAATTCAATAAGTTATATTTTCAGCTACAAAATTATTAGTTATAACTAAATTATCAGCTAGAAGCTAAATTTTCAGATATAAACTAGATTATTAACTAATTTTATCAAATAGAGCCTAAAACTAATTTTAAAAAAAAAACAGATTTGATAAGTGCAATGTCAAATAGGAACTTAGTATTATACTTAAAAAGGACCTTAGTATAAATTATGTTACTTAAAAAGGAAAGATCTAAAATTTGTGAAAAAAAAAAAATATTCTTAAGTCCAAGAGATACTTCCAATGCTAGGACTTCTCCCACTATCTGAAAATTCTAGATGCTACAAGCACTTCTCCACTATTTGATTTTTATAATTTTCAATATAATCCATGAATTTGTGTAATTTATGTTACCTTATTTTTGGTTGTTGTAAATTATTATTAATATTATTTTGAATTTAATAAAATAAACAAGTATATTAAATGAATAATATATGATACATTTTATTTATTTATTTGTATGTTATAGAATAATGTATATTTTGAACTAAATAAAAAATATTTCTATTGGTAATTTTATATCTTATTAACAACAATTTAATTATTTTTATCAAATAATAAATACCAAAATGTTATCAGTCATCATCTATTAGCTACCAGCTATCTTTAATAGTTAAACAAAAAAAAATTTTAGTCTATTCAATTAATTTAATTATATAGTAATATATATGTAAATTTATTAATTATTGTTTTCATATTAACTAATATAAATAAAACAATCAAATAAGTATTATCTAATTGAATTATTTTACAGATAAATATTGAATCTGTTTAAAAAAATTTCAGAGTAATTAAATATTTTTTTTATCTTATTCTTATCTCACTAATTAGAAAAAAAATGAATGAATTAGGCCAAGATTGCCCAGGAAAATATTTCTCAACAGAAAGCATATACTTGGCATTGAAATGAAGCCAGCAGAGACCCATTTGGCATGTGCACGGCATTAGTCCCCATTGCTGACTTTCAAAGTCTAGAGATCAGAGAATCTGTCTTCATGCATTTATTATTGGCCCAATAACCGCGTTTAAAAAGTTTAATCAATAATTAGCACAATTTTTTTTTTTTTCTAATTTTCACATTTTAATTAATTTCCACCATCTTAACGCGCACCCTCCACTATAAATTCCTCTTTCCCCCACTTGTCCAGACCCACAATTTAATTTCTTCCTATTCCTCTCAACATCATATGTCTCAGAGGCCCAACGTCCCTCACTCATCCTCCATAGCCTTCGCTCTCCATTCTCATTTCCTGGTATCCAGTGAGATGAAACCCAATTCCAATTGGTCTCCTATTTTTTCCCATTGAAGTTTCTTTCTTAGTTTTCTTGGTTTTTTCCCAGAAAAAAATAACCCAGAAAGTAAATTCTGTCGTTTCAAATCTTTACATTGTTTTTTATTCTTAAAAAAGGAATTTTGAAAAATGGGTTTGAAAGGCTTTGTTGAAGGAGGCATTGCTTCAATTGTTGCTGGGTGCTCCACCCATCCTCTCGATCTCCTTAAGGTCCGCATGCAGCTCCAAGGTGAAACCCAGGGGCCTAAACCCGCGTCTGTCCAAACGCTACGCCCTGCTCTGGCTTTCCACCCTGGGGCCACTATTCACATGCCTCAACAACCATTGCCTCCTCCTCCCCCGCCACGTATAGGTCTCGTTACCGTTGGTGTTCGTATTGTCCAGCAAGAAGGCGTGGCCGCCCTTTTCTCAGGTATCTCCGCCACCGTCCTCCGGCAGACTCTCTATTCAACCACCCGCATGGGCCTCTATGATATCTTGAAACAAAAATGGACTGACCCTAACACCAAAACCATGCCTTTAGCAAGCAAAATAGCGGCCGGGCTTATTGCGGGTGGGATCGGCGCCGCAGTTGGGAATCCGGCGGACGTGGCGATGGTCCGCATGCAGGCAGATGGCCGTCTTCCGCCAGCTCAGCGTCGAAACTACAAGAGCGTGGTCGACGCTATCATCCGCATGGCGAAGCAAGAAGGCATTGGGAGCCTGTGGCGCGGCTCATCGCTTACGGTGAACCGCGCGATGCTGGTGACAGCATCACAACTAGCATCATACGATCAAATCAAGGAAATGATCCTGGAAAAGGGATTGATGAAAGACGGGCTAGGGACGCACGTGACAGCGAGCTTCGCAGCTGGGTTTGTGGCGGCGGTGGTGTCCAACCCGGTGGACGTGATAAAGACGAGAGTGATGAATATGAAAGTGGAGGCAGGGAAGGCGCCGCCGTATTCAGGGGCGTTGGACTGCGCGTTAAAGACAGTGAAGGCGGAGGGACCCATGGCGCTGTATAAGGGATTCATACCGACGATTTCAAGGCAAGGGCCGTTCACGATTGTGCTGTTTGTGACGCTTGAACAGGTGAGGAAGGTGCTTAAGGATTTCTAATCCTTGATTATGGTGAAGACGAAAAGTAATCTAAAGTGTGGTTGCTGTTTAATTACTTTATTTAAAATAATAATAAAAAAAAGATCTTTAATATATGTTAGACTTTTATTAAGTTGCTGAATGGGTTTCATAAAATGAGTTAATTAAGAAGGAAAGAATAAAATGAGTTAATTAAGAAGGAAAGAATTGAGGGTAATATGAAGGTTTGAAACCCAAAAGTCAATGGCAGATTGCAAGTTGTGAACAAAAAATGAAAGGGAAAGTTTGTGATCTGAGTTAATATGTTTCTTGTCAATAATTCAGCCAGCCTATTCTTCCTTTTTTTTTTTTTTCCCCCACAAAGAAGTGATTGAAAAATTCGTATATTTATTTACCAAAAAAAGAAAAGTTCGTACATTTTCTTTTTAGAAAAATTAGAGTTCTTTTAAATACAAAACATATATAAAAAATTATTTCTTAATTACTTTTATATCATATATTAGTAAATTATTCACATAAATTTTTGAAAAACTTTTTATCTATTGATTAAAATACAATGGGATCCACGTGTATGATTATTTACCTAATTCTAGTTTAATTTATATAATATGCGTTATGCGTATACACTTTCTCTCGCAAAATTGTTGGTATTTATAATATTTGTGGCAAATTATTTAAACTTGGAAACAAAAGTAAACGTAACGCCATCTATTAACTTCCTAGTCAGGCTTTTTTTTTTCTTTGAAATCCACCTCATCTTATCAATTCAAGATATTCTTCTGTTTGTTTTTTTATGCGATTAATCTGTCTTCAGTTTATAGTTAATTATGTGTGTACTAACTATAATTTTGAATTGCGGTAAAATACTTTTATAATTATTTTAAAATAATTATATATTTAAAATTTATAATTAAATTAGAAGAATTTCGTAACCACTTATTTACACTTTCTTTGAATTTTGGTTTATATGCAAGAAGTATTCTTGTTTATATGTATAAATTTTGGGTTGGTATTTTCTTCAAATGGCAATTACTTCCGAAAAAAAAAAACGATAAAAAAGATATGAAAAGATTGATTGGCACATGAACATGTCTAAGGTGGACCTAAATTTATTGCTAAATTAATTTTTTATAATAAAGTTTTGACAGATGCAATGCTCTTTATAATTATTTCACATTATATTTGTGGTTCTGAAAAAGCAAATTGAATTGTTGTAAAGAGAATAATTCTTTTCTTACGATATAGAACATCTTTATTAAAATAAAAAATATTTTAGAGTATTTTTTATAAATTTAATATACATTTTATTTTTATATTTTATTTTATACAAATTAATATTTATCAAAATAAAAAAAATAGATAACTATTATTATTAGAAAATAAAAAAGTAACACACTAATAAAAAATAGAATATGCATAAAAAATAAAAATACATTAATTATAAGTAGAATAGAAAATGAAATTTGGCTCTTTAAAAGTAGAGAGCCAAACGAATTCTATATTTTAAATATTAAAGATAAAAAATTTGTTGAAGATATTTTTTTTTTATAAAATAACTCTTTAATAAATAACACAACACAAATAAAGAGTGTATTAGATATGGTTTTAAGTATAAAATATAGATTCTTTAAGAATATACGGTTGTTCAAATTGTTATGATTCTGATTCTTCTATTCTTCATCTTCCGCCGTAATACCCATCCATACACGTGAATGAATACATAAGGCTGTCAGCATATTTGCTTAATTCTAGATTGGATTCATAATTTCACATTTTCTTTTTTTTTTTTTTGGAATTTTACAAAATAGTAAAAGGATGAATAAATATTTATAAAAATACCGTCTTTCAAAAAATTTTTTTAAAAACATGCAAAAAGAATTTTTTTAAAAATAAAGCTTTTTTTCTAAAAATATTGAAAATCAATATTTACTGTAAAATTAATAAAAATTAAAATTATAAAAATTTTATTTAAAATTTATTCAAGTTATATAGAATTAGAATTCTGATGGTTCTTTTCTTCATCTTCCACCTTAATACGCATCTATACACCTATACACGTGAATGAATATATAAGGCTGTCAGCATATTTGCTTAATTTTAGATTGGATTCATAATTTCACATTTTCAATTTTTTTTTTGAGAATTTTACAAAACTGAAAAAACAGTGGGTAAATATTTACAAAAATATCGCCCCTCAAAATTTTTTTCAAAAGCACGCATAAAGGTTTTTTTAAAAAATATCGAAAATTAAGGTTTACCGCAAAATTAATAAAAATTGAAGTTACAAAAGTTTTATAAAAAATTTACTTAAAATTTATTCAAGTTATACCTAGAATTTACCCAATATTTACCAAAAAATTACCCAAAATTTACCAAATATTTACTACAAAATTAATAAAAATTGAATTTACAAAAGATTTATCAAAGATTTACTCAATATTTACTTAAATTATATCAAATGTTTACAAGAAAATTAATAAAAGTTGAAATTACATAAAATTTATTAAAGATTTACTTAACGTTTACTCAAGTTATACCCAATGTTTACAAGAAAATTAATGAAAGTTGAAGTTACATAAGATTTACTCAAGATTTACCCAAGAATTATCCAAAATTTATCTAAGAAAATCTTATGTAACTTTAAATTTCATTAATTTTCTTGTAAATATTGTGTATAACTTAAGTAAACGTTAATTAAATCTTTGATAAAACTTATGTAAGATTTACCCAAGAATTACTCAAAATTTATCCAAAAGGTTTACTCGAGATTTATCCAACATTTACCAAAAAATTAATAAAAATTAAAATTATAAAAGATTTATCCAAGACTTATCTCAATGTTTACTTAAGATTTATCACAAAATTAATAAAAAGTTGAAGTTACATAAGATATACCCAAAATTTTACTAATATTTATCCAAAATTTATCTGATATTTACCATAAAATTAATGAAAATTGAAATCACAAAAAGTTTATTAAAAATTTATTTAAAGTTTATTCAATTTATATCCTAGATTTACTCAATATTTATATAAAAATTTATCAAAATTGAAGTTACATAATATTTACCTACGATTTATCTAATATTTACTTAATGTTTATTCAAGGTTTACCCAACATCAAGTCAATTTTTCAACTAAAAATTACCAAAGATATACTCAAAATTTACCAAAGTAAATAATTTTAATTAAGTTAATTAAATACAAGTATATATATATATATATTTTTTAATTGAGGTTTGTCAAAGATTTACTTTAGTAATTAAGTTAATTAAATTCAAGTTTACATTTTTTTTTTGCTAATTAAGTTAATTAAATAATGATTAAAAATAAATACATACATAAAGAGAAATAGTGGTCATGCAAGTTAATAAAATTTTTAATCTATGTGAAAAATGACCATTTTATATCTTAATTAAATAAAAAATATACTAAATACATAGTAAAATCTAATATTTGAAAAAAAAATAAAAATACAAAAATTAAGAATGAAAATACGGAAATTTTGTTGATAAAATTGAAAAAAACTTTTAAATATTAGTATTCTGTGTAAATTTTTTTTTTTTAAGTAATTTAGATTTGCACATGATAAACTCGTTAAGGAGATAAAACCGTTTCTTTCCAAAATTTTAGAAGTGCTCTATATACTAAATGTTCTAACTCAAAATCTCTTCTTTAAAGAGAAGATTTTTACCATTCCCTTTTTATCGAATCAGATATACATTTTTCAATTATAATGAAAGTTAAAGTTTAAATAATTTCTATATTATTATAAAATTTCAAATTTATTAATTCAACCAATGCAAATAGTTGTTTAGGTCATTTAGCAATAAAAGGGGGATGGCCCTTTAGCATTTATAAGAAACTAAAATTTCCTGGAAAGCATTAAATATTTGGAAAGTTAGATATTGTATTTTACACATGGTTTTGTTTCTTTATTTGTTTGGATTCTATCTATAGCTAGAGTCTTATTTATTTAGAGGAAATTTCGCATAATACTTGCTTTTAAATTTTATTTATAAAAATATTTTTTTATTCTTTTTATTGAAATGATTTTTGTTTGTACCGAATTTTTTATTTTTTTTTTGTCTTTTTCGAAAGCCACTATCACATACCTTTCATTGAAAGCTCGAATACATTGATCAGATCTAATTTTTCTACTAAGAAGCAAGCTTCTCCGTCAACAACTGCTTTCTCATTATTGATAATAGTTAACGACCTAGGAATTTTCCACAAGAGATTTCGGCTTTTAATTTATTTCACGCATTGAAGTTTTTGATAATAACTACTGGATATAGTACCTTTCATGCATTGAGTTTTTTTCTAGGCGTTTACTTTATAATTTTCTCCTTTTAGGTTCCGGCTTTCCATTGTGATTGCTTTTAACTTTATCCTAGTTTATAGGAAGAGTTGAGAGATTTTGTGTTATTTAATATCTTTTTCTTTCTTGTTCTTCTTGTTTTTTCAGTGAAAATCAACAAGATATCCCATGAAATTTTCAAAGTATACCGAAGTATTTCCAAAATATATTTAAGATATTCTCAATAAATTTCCAGTGTATTCCCAAAGGTATACTGAATGTATTTCCAAGTTTTACTCAAGATATTCTTAGACAATTCCTCAATGGGTATTCTCAAGGAATTACCAAGGTATTTCTGGAAAATTTCTAGAAAATTTCTAAAATATACCCAAGATATTATCAAGGTATACCCGAGATATTTCCAATGTATTTCAATAAAATTTTCAAAGTATATCCAATATATTTTCGAGTTATATTGCAGGTATTCCTAGAAAATTCTCAAGAAATTTCCTAGGTATACCCATTGTATACCTATGCTGTTAGTTTTTAAGAATTTATGATGCTTTGAATTTGGATCAACTCTATTCTTCTTCTTCTTCTTTGTGATAATTGAATTAAGGTATGCCAAGATATACTAAAAGTATTCGATATACATATGATGGTGTTGGGGTAAATTTTTGAATTTCGGTACTACTATAATTATTTTATGCGCTTTAGGACTATTGAAAAAAATTTTGACCGGTAATATTTTTGTAAATATTTTTGCTTCATTTTTGTAAAATTTGAATTTATTGATGGCATAAACTATCTAATTTGTTTATTTTTGTCAAATTGCTTCCTTAATTGGTTTTTGATCATATTTGCTCCGTGATAATTGTTTTTAAACTATATTGTTACCTCAAAATTTTAAAAAATGACATAATTTACCATAAATTACGGATGTAATAGTTGGAGTGTAAATTACTAAAGAAATTGTCATCAAATATAGTTGTATTGTTTTTCGAGATGATTAAGGGAAGAAATATGACCAAAAAGATTGGCCAGAAAAAGTTAACAAAATGGGAATATTGGATATAGTTTAACACTTTATGTATCTATTTTGAACCCAATTACTGGTAGGTGTTTTTAGTGAGATCCACAGCTGGACAAGATAATCTTTTGTATTTAAATTTCTAACGGAAAATTACTACCCAACGCTTTTAGGCCGTCAGTTTATTTTATTATCCCATATTTAGACTAGGCCACAATTACACCACATCTGGCCATACATACGCTGTTTTAAAATATAATGGATCAATTTATTAATTCCCGTTTCCTAATACTGTAAAAAGAAGAGTTAATAAAACGCCATTTTAAACCCTAAAATTATACCTATATTATCTAGTGATTTAAAAAAGTTTAATTATATAAAAAATTCTGAATTTTATATTTTATCACAATTATTCCAATTCTATTTTCGTAACAAATTTAGTTTCGATATTATTGAATGATACTCCAAATCTAGTTGGCGCTGACATAAATTACTTAATCAAATTCAATCCGATGACATATCAAAATAATTAGGCAATCTATGCCAGGACTAGCTAGAATCTGAGTGTGATTTAATGATAACGATGCTAGATTTATTACGATAATATAAGTTCATATAATTAAACTCAAATTTTTAAAAAATTGGATATAATTGCGACGAAGTGCAAAGTTCATAATTTTTTATGTAATTAAGTCATTTAAAAATTGAGACACCGTTTGGATTTAGGGAATTTAAAATTTATGGATTTTACAAAATCTATAGATTGTGAAATTCATAGATTTTGATAATTCTATCGTCTGGTTTAACTATAAAATCCATATATTAATTAACGTGCCTAGTACATAAATTATTAGATATTGGTCATTAATCACCATTATATTTTTATATAATTATATTTTATTAGTCAATAAAGTTTTTGATTCATTTTATTTTGCTTTAAATTAGATCTTAATGAGTTTTTTTTTTTTAACCAAAGTTTCTTAATGAGTTTCTATTTATATTTATAAGTATTTGTCATTAGAATGCGATGATATTTTTTAAAATTTTTGTAATATAATTATTAGTTTTATGTTGGAATTTTGAATTTATAACTTAAGTTTTTTAGTTTTTCATTAATGTGCATTGCACGTTATTTAATCACTTATTAGTTTTTATATATTTCTTTAAAAAATTAATTTATCATTCTTATTGAAAAAATTAGACCATAACTCTTATCTTAATTCGGTTTGATATCTCATTCCGATTAAAATTTCTAGCTTTTTATTAACATGCATAGCACGTTATTTTTAGATATTGAACTCGTCATTACTCATTATTTAGTTTTTATATAATTTTTTTAAATTAATTTATCATTCTAATTGAAACAATTAGGCCATAATATCTTATTTGAATTAAAATTTCTAATAATTATCATTTATTTTTTTATTATGGTAAAAATAAAATCTATAATGCTTTTTAAATTTCATATTATTTTATAGTATTTTATTCATGGTGAATTATATGAGTTTATATTTATTTTAAATTTCATCAATTTACTAATTTGTCTATTATTAAAAGTCTTATATAAAATAGAAGTAGTAAGAATTTTACGGTGATTTTGTCAATCTCCCTATTCCTACTTAACATGTCTTGCACTTAATTATTAAATATTGGATTTGTCATTAATTATTAGAATTTGGGTGGGCTCGAATCCTTTTCTTAGTTGGATTATAATCCTTATCCAATATTTTAGGTTTAATTTTATATTGAGAGAAAAAGCGTAAATAGAAATTCAAAGCAAAATAACAATGGCACTACTCAAATATTAACATTGAGTAAACAATGCCATAATAATAAAATATTTATTCTTTGAGATGATTATCGGAAATTACTAATCAAATATTGGATTTTTAATTATAATGAAATATATCATATTATGATATGTTATTCATAGTGAATTATATGATGCATTTTTATCTTAAATTTTATATTATTTTATAGTATTTTATTCATAGTAAATAAGGGGTTCATATTTATCTCTAATTTAATAGTATCCTCCAAATTACTAATTTGTCCTGTATTAAAAGTTATATAATTATCTTTCCATAAATCATAAGAAATTATTATAAAGTATAATTTTTATATCTATTATATATATATATATATATATATATATTGGTCGATTCGATTTAATCGGTTTTTGAACATTCAAAAATTAAACCGAACTAAATAAACTAAAATCTTAATTAAAAAGTTAAATCTTTATCCAATAAAATTAAATAAATTAAGTTTTTAGAACAAATCAAACATAAAATATAGTGGATTGAATTTGGATGGATTGGAACTTGAATTAAAATTTTCAATATTAATAAATTAGATTGAATTTGAATGAGTTGGAATTGTTTACTTAGTTGGATTATAATTAATAATTACATAAAATATAGAGGAACATATCTTCAAAATAATAATATTAAACATAACATAATAAAATATAAACCTGAACATATCTTTAAAATAATAATAATAATATTAATTTAAAGTAATAATATTTCTAAATTACTTATTTATCTATTATTACAAGTTATAATTAAAATTAAAATTTTTACTTATTTTGGATTAAATGTTTCTAATTCATAAATTTATTCCTTATCCAATTCAATTAAATAAATTTTTTTTTCTATGTCGAATTAAGTGTTTCTAATTCATAAACAACGACACAAACTCAAATATTAACATTGTGATGATTATAATCAAATATTTAAAATAATAATATTAATTTACTAGATTATTTATTTATCTATTATTAAGAGTCATATATAAAATAGAAATAGAAGTACTTTATGGTCATTTTGTCTGTCCCCATATTTCCACTTTTATATATAGTATAATGATTACAATCTATGAAAACAATTAATTTTCAATTCTACCCTTTATTAAATATTGAAAATTTATTATTAATTAAATATACATAATCAATTTCACTGTATGCTTAAAAATTAAAAAAAAAACATTGGTTATTTTAAAAGCCAGCAAATAATAAAAAATAAAAAAAAGTTAATAATACTCAATTTTTTTATATATATGATAATTTAAACTTTTAAACATAACCTATTTATTATTAAAACAATAAATTATTATATGTTATAATATCTTATTAGATTGGTATAAACTAAAAATCATTTTCTATAAACAATTTAATGCATATAATAATATTATTATTATTATTTGAAATTAAAAAATTTGCTTTTTGTAGGGTTAGGGAGTTTTGAAATATTATTAATTTGTTAGGGAGAATCTTGGAATAAAAAAAGTTTGCAATAATCCCTCATTGATAAAAAATGGTGGATTTTAGAATTTTCTATTTAGGAGGTGAGAAATCAAATTTTTAAAAAATGAATGATTTTGTTAACGAGAGATTTTTCAAAATCCATTGATTTAGACTTTTTTTTAAGTGGTCAAATAATAAATTTGACAGAAATCTATAGATTGTTCAAAATCTCTTATCCAAAATCTTTCAAGTTATATTTGGATTGAGGGATTTCAAACGAAAAATTTTGAACAATCTATGAATTTATGTCAAATCAATTATTTGGTTACTTAAAATAGTTCAACATCCATAAATTTAGAAAATCTTTTATTTAATAAAATCTTTCATTTGTTAAGGATTTGATTTCCCATTTCTTAAATGGAAAAGTTTAAAATCCATGGATTTTGGTTAATGAAAGATTGTTACTAGATTTTTTTTATTCCAAGATTGTTGATTGTAAATTAGTAATATTTCAAAACTATACTTAATTCTAAAAACAGTACAAATCAATTTTCTTTTAATTTCAACTAATTGTTTATTATTATTATTATACATTAAATTATTAATAACAAAATATTTTTTAGCAATGTAATTAAACATTATAACATAAAATAACTTTATTTTATTATATTTTTTATTTTTCAACTCTTAAAATAACCAATTTTATTTTTTAAAAATTTTTAAGTATATAGTAAAATTGATTATATATGCTTAATTAATAATAAATTATCAATATTTAATAAAAGAAAAATTGAAAATTAATTATTAAATCTATAGTATAAATGTAATTATATCATCAAAACATAAATTTTATAGTCAAACTAAACGATAAAATTCTTAAAATTTATAGAATTTACAAATCCATGAATTTTATGAAATTCATGGATTTTGAAATCCAAACGAAGCCTCAATCTAAATATAGTCTGAATCTTTTTTTAAAACCTAATCCCTATAGCATTTTTAATGATGTTCTTTATTTTAAAGAACATTTTTAAAAGAATAAAAATATCTTAAAATATTTTTAAATGTAGAGAGTAAAACTTTTTTTACAAGTTCAATGAACTCTTTATATTTTTTCTCTTCATTTTACTTTATCCTATACAAATTAATATTTATCCAAAACAAAAAGTAAATAATTTTTATTATAAGAAAAGAAAAAAACATTTAAAAAAAACACAAATAAAAAAAGAGAATATACATAGAAAATTGTGATGAAATTTGACTTTTTATTCTCTTATCTAAATTTTAAAAATAGAATACTCATTAGAAATCTTTTTTATGAGATGACTCTTTAAAAAAAATAGCATCACCCAAATAAAAAGTCTATTTAAGATAGATGCTCTTAAGCGGTTCTCTATTTTATACAATGTTTAGTTTATATAATATAAAACAATTATTCCCTTTTTGATATTTTTAGTTTCTACACGGATCAATTGCATTTTTTTAAGAAAAAAATCCTGCAAAACTTTTAAAGTTAAAAATGCAAAATAAATATTTTTAACTGTTCATATTACTTTACATATCTCTCATTGACTTTTCATATACTTTTTAATTGTGCATCTAATAATTATGAGCTAAATATATATTAATAATTTAATTAAAATAGATATATAAATTTTACTTTTTAATTATTAACAATAAAAAAATGCAAAATAAATTTTTCTAACAGTATATATTTATCATATACTTTTTAATTTTACATCTAATAATTATGAGTTAAATATATTAATAATTTAAATAAAACAAATATATAGAATATATATTATAAATATAAATAGAATATACATTTTACTATGTAATTATTAAAATCAAAAAATGCAAAATAAGCTTTTCTAACTGTATATATTTATCATATACTTTTCAATTTGTACATCTAATAATCATGAATTAAATCTATTAATAATTTAAATATAACACACACACACACACACACATATATATATATATATATATATATATATTGAATATACATTTTTAGGTGTAGTTATTAATATTAAAAAATGCAAAATAAATTTTTCTAACTGTATATATTTGTCATATACTTTTTAATTGCACATCTAATCATTATAAGTTAAATATATTAATAATTTAGAATATATAGATATATACAAAAGATATTATAAATATATATTGACTATTCCTTTTATTATATAACTTTTAAAATTCTTTTAAAAAAACTTTTAAAAATAAAAAACGCAAAATCAATATTTTGAATTGCACATTACCATATATACCTCATACATACTTATAATATACTTTTTAATTGTACACTTATTAGTTATGAGTTAAATATATTAATAATTTAGAATAAAACAAATATATAGAGTATATAGAATAAATATAAATCAAATATATTTTTTACTGTGCAATTTTTAAAATAAAAAAGATGCAAAACAAATAAATATTTTTTTTTAATTTTGTTAAAAATAGGAAAAAATGGCCATCAACTCAAAATATCGCATTGATGCATACTTGTGCTCATAATCTCAACAGCTAAACAATAGAAGTTGCGAAAAGTAAAATAAATTCGCATTGAACCATCGCAATTCAAGTCAAATAAATAATTAAAAATTGGAGTTTATAAATGAAAATGGAGATTTACCTATTTATGTATTGATTCATCTTTTTCGTTGAAGAAAGAAAATCACATTTGCATGGTATTTCTTTCACATGTTAAATTTTTTTTTTTAATGATAATTATGTAACCGTTATTTTCCCCCGAAACATGGCCTGTGCACGGGAACTGTTAATTTGGAATTGATATTCCATGGAAAACTATTTATTGGCTCCTTTGAAATTGGACGTATATATAGATTGTAGTTTCTAATATTGTAATTTGTGTCCTTATCCCGATTTCTAATCAATCAATCCAGTTGGAAAAAAAACCCAAGATGTTCCTCTGATTTAGACAAATATCGGTAAAATTGCAAATTTCTTTCAACTTAATTTTAATATACAATGATATGCTTCAATTTTTATTTATAACACAAAAATATCTAAATTTAATTTGAATAATAGAAATATTTTTTTGTTTAATCTTTTTTATAGATTACTGATAACTAACAATCACAAACAACCTATTTACCCTCTGAGATCACCCTCTACAAGGGCTAAAAGAAGACCAAAATTTAAACCGGGACGAAGAGAGCAAAGCAGGAATGACCAAGGAAAAAAGACCGAAGCCCAGACCAGGTCTGGTCGGGGGTTACATGCTATACAAGAATAGACAAAGCCAATGGGGCAGAAAGGACGAACCACCTGCATTGACGCAGATACCCCAATAATTTCTGTAAATATGCCTCCTGCAGATGCCAAAAGAGCACGCTACCATATGATAATCGGTTAGTGGATGCTCACCAATGACAAAGTGACATGGTGAAAGGCCATCACAATAGCCAATGAGGAGCCAACAATCGAGACCAATATAAACCAAGAATATGCCAAGTAAAAAAACCATAACTCTCAACCTTCTCTTACATTTCCTCTTCAGTTTTTTTCTCTTTCCATACTAACTTAAGCTTCGGAGTGGCAGCGCCGGATAAATCCAGTGCACCTCTTTACTCTTTCTTGCCTCACAGAAACCCAAAATTGAAGACAAGGTTATCAATTACCTTTAATGATTATACACCACGCCACTGCTTACATAAAATATAAATGGACTGTTATCATTTTTTTTTTTTTTTTTGGTGCTTTACGGAAATTGTGCTTAAACAGATTTTTTAAAGAAATGTCCATTAAACACAATTCCATGAAGCAGAATAAAAAGAAAAATTTAAATATAAGCCTTGAAATAAAAAATCGATAAGAGTATATTTATTCCATGTAGACTAAGATGTCTCGCTTAATCATCAATGGCAACATGTAAAACCTGTGAAAACAGTTAAGGATGATATTTATGTTAAAGAAATTAAAATTGGGATTATTTTGTTACAAATTGAAGATAAGAGACTTTATTATACATTATTACTAAATTGAGGGACAATCTATAAAATATTAATAAATTAATTAATTATAACATAAAAAAAAAAATTCACCGATACCTTTCAAAAAAACACTCAATATAACAAAGTTAAAAAAAAATCAAGAAATTAATTTACACAATAGTGCTACCATTTAAGTTCAAATTCAATATATATATCATTGACTGGTTAGATCAATTAACCAGTCCATATATAAAAAGTTTGTAAAATTTCAAATCAGACCATTAAACCAGTTCCTTAAAATCGATTAATCAGTGCAGTTTGTAATGGCCACGCTTTCTAATTGCAGTACTGGAAGAAACATGTGGCCCCCAAACATTTTTCATTTAGTGTTTGCATCTTGTCTAACTAGAAACAGCTAAGCTGATGATTAATCAGCTTGCAATTTGTTCAAATTTAACAGATTGATGTGAGCTTTTTAAAATGAGGTCCTAAGAAATAGTCATATCTGCAGTAAAAAATCCATGCCACGTTACAATGTTGTTCCTATTTTAATAGTAACACAAGCAAGAACTCAAGCTTGTCGAAATTGAGTTATATAATCAAAGCATTTACATCCATCTTGGGAGTTTGGAGTTAACAAAATTTTACATTCTCTCAGAAGAATGGGGAGATTCACCATGGAGGCTATGGTGACAAACTGAACAAAAAAAAAGAGGACCAAAATTGACAGAACTTTCATTCTATGGCCTGTGGGACTTTGGTATTTTCAACTGGGATTTCATCATTGCTTCTTCAAACAATACTAAGCTAAAAGAAACATATGTATCCAATATGTACAGGAAAAGGGAATCTAAAAATAGTAGTTGTTGTCCTGGTCGTTTATTGAATCTTTACAAAGCACCGACCGTGCTTCCATTATCGATCTGGGTGGCTCTAAGTCTTTCTCTTGCAATGCATTTCCAAGCAATTGCTGCATTTGTGATGCGAATATGTCATCCAAGATCTGCACGTTTTTATGAATCAGATAAAATACAATACTAATGTCAGGATTCCCACTATGAAATGGTCACCAATGAAATTAATTTTTGGCATCAACCTCAGTGAGGGAAAAAAATTTCACCAAAAGTAATTAACTAGACAGATATCCAGTAAGTCAATTGATATGGTGTAGAGAGTAGCTAAATTATACATGTAAACCATGCAAGAGAAAATCAGTTTCTAAAACCAGCTTCTGTTCTTTGATTATAAATGAACATTTCTAGATATGTCAAAAAACAAAAGTAAAGCAAATCCAGATAGCACCTTTTTCTCTTGTACATTGGAAATGTGCACAAAAATGAGCTAAACTACAATTAAAAATAACTTTATGTCATCAAAGTGAGAGCAAACTGAATTTTAAACAAAGGTCTGCATGAAGATGTCAGGTTCAGAAGAGAAAGTGGGTCACAGCTGCAAAGTCTGTTTTACCGATACGCATAGGATGTGAAACTCAACACTTATAGCTGCGATTCTAGTTCAGTTTCCTGCATTTGCTTGGATGCTTTCTCAAGTAAAAACAAGACACAAATCTTTCAATTTTGTGAAAATTACACAATGATAATTGAGTTTCACATAGTAGTCTGCAGAAGTAATTTTTTTGTGCTATTTGAGATAACTAGTTCAAGAACATAAATTTGCATAAGTTTCACCCCCTAATTCTGACTTCACAAACAAAGGCAAATAACTTCTGACAAAAATTTTGCTAGATCTGAGGTTTGCATGACTTACAGAAACAGCAATTCGTGCGCCTTTGTACCAGGACCTGTTCTCCCCACTATTTTGCAAACACCGTAGAATCTCCTGGTTGTATTATGACAACAAGAAAAATTTCATTAAGTCCAAACAATCTTTTAAAGAAATCTAGAACATTCATAATCCTAGTCCAAAGGTCATATACCTGTCCCATGCGGTCCCAGAAACCTCGGCAAATAGCTATGAACACATTAGGTTCAACTACAGATTGCAGATGATCTATTGTCTTAATCAGCATATCTTTCAAAGGCTGCATTCTGTTTCGTAGATCAGATTCCACCATAGTTTCCTTAGACTCTTGGATTATGCTCTTCAGTTTTGTTGCATTTTGTATCTTTGTCTATATAAAATTATGAAAAAAATATACATGTATTATTAGATCTGGATGGCCAAAAGGTCAATATGATGTGCAAAAAAAGGAACAATACACCAACTTAATGGAGTGCACGTTCAGATCCTACTAACAAAATAAACAATCACATATACTCAACATGGAAGAAAGGGATCTCTCACAACTTCACAAAAAAACATAGTGAGGTAACTGCCTGGTCTACATAGTTGGAAACATAAACACCATTACTAACCGCATACAACTTCAAAAAGCAACAACTAAACACGAGAATAATAATAGCTGCTTGCTAGAACAAGCACACTCAAAAGAATCAATTACACAAATGCTATTGTCCAAAAGGCCTGCATAAGCAAAAAAGTAATGAAATTTGGTATTATCATATTTTCCGGTAATGATGAGTGCCAAAAATTAGATGGCTACGGGAGTACCATGAAGCATTTTTACTGGTCGAGCTTGCTAAATTGCCAAAGATACCATTTTCATTGTTAAAGTTAACCATATTAAAAAGCTAATTAATAACGCATATTATTAACTCCGGAGATCCTCAGAAATCTGTAATTCAGTATACCCAAGTCATCAAATACCAACAACTAAATTTCTACTGTACATATATGAATATTTTACTAATACTATTTCCATCAACATATGTGCTTTCAGCAAACTAATAAAGAAGGAAAAGGATACCCACATTCTCTGCGAGTTTTTCCACAATTGCTTGTAGGTAACTTCTGAATTTGGATCTGAGCAACACTGTAATTTCACTAAGACATTCTCCTGCGACTGTATCTACACCATCAGGAGTGCAGGAACTCCATGTTTTCATCTTGGTTTGTATCTTAGGTCGCAGCACATCCAACAGCCTTTTCATGGAATTCAGAAGAACCCCCAACTGAAATGTAAGTAAAAAGTTATAGATTTTAGAAGAACAAATACTTAGAATCACAAGAATGTAACATTTCTAAGTTAGCATACATGCAAAATAGATAATCACCTCATCAGGGACAACATAAATTTCCCCAGTCCTCTTTGCAAGCTTTTGGACATATTTGAGGCCAAAAATCTTTGGTGCAAGACTGTCCTTCAAAGTTGATAAGAATTCTGCATATTGCTTGTCCAAAGCTTCTATAATTGCCTTTTCAACATCTGCAATAGCCTTTTGACAAAATATAGATGTTTAATTGTTTATTCTATGAATAGTTAAATCTCAAGATAAATAAATGATAAAAAAAATTATAAGATCAAGGAATAAAGAAGTAAAGAACTTACTTTCTCCAACACGATAATATACTCTGGCCAACGAGAAACTATTACTTCATAGTCATTCAGCGTGTCCTTTAGTTGGTTGTACATCTCATCAACAAAAGGAGTTGTTGAATGTTGCGTTTTGACACCAGACAATTTTTCCTAAATGTACTCAATTTTTAGTGAACTAGCTTATTGAACAAAAAGAAAAGAAAAACACCACTCACTACATGAAGTACACCAACATTTGTGAAATGGAATGACTGAAAATAATCTGTGTATACATGGATCCATCTAATGTGCCCTTGGTTTGGATGTTTTATCTTTATCCACATTAATTGAACACAAATACAATTATCTCTTGATAATTGCTTTTAAATTTATGAAGGGTATATCAACATTCAAAAACTCATCTGTTTCCTTTTCCCTTTTCTCTACATCCCCTGCCAGGATTCATTCTGCATGCCTCATGGGAAGAGACAAGAGTTATGCCCACTGAAATCTCCTCTGCGATTAATAACAATGGATCACTTAAAAGAAGATTATATCTTCTTTATCTTTCAGCAAAACACTTTAGAACTCTCCTTCAAAAAGGAAAAAGAATTAAAAGAACTGTCCCCTGTGATTTTGGTGAATACATTTAGGAACTTTGTTCACCTCCAACCAGAAAGTTACGAGACTTTGCAAGGAATTGTAACTAAAACAGTCACACAGTATTGTTTTTGGCAAATATAATATGAAATTATTGTTTAGGTAGATTTGTGCACAGATATACATGACTAGTAACTAGTGAATTGTGACCATATTAGATAAAGACCATAGCATCTAACTTGGACCATTTATAAATACACGAGGAGAAATAATGATTTGGATGTTGAAATGATAAAATAAAATAACTCTCTTACTTTTCAACTATATTTAAAAAAGAAAGAAGGTTAGTTTATCTAAAGAATGAACAAAGGTTACACTTAGATTGCTAACATGATGAAAGACTGCAGAGAGCAGACCAAGGCGAGGGCCTATATATGTTTTCATACACACACTAGTTAACTGTGCAATTAATAAATGCAAATTCAAATATGGAAAAATGTGTAAGCATTCTGCAATCTTTCCTAAATTTTGCCATTAGAAAAAAGAGAAATTGCATCAACGTAACATAAAAAAGATAGAAAGAGAGAGAGAAAAAAAGATAATGATCAACACATCTCTAACAAATTAAATGCATTGCAATCATAACATCTAAAAACAGTAATGGTATTCAGTTTGAGTTCAAACTGTTAGCAAAATATCACAATGAAAAATTTTATACCTTGTCTAATTTGCACAATTCAAGCAAAGTCCTACGTTTGTCTTGGATCCACAGGGTTATATAAGAATTGAACAACTCTTTTGCATTAACTCCACCTTTCACTGGACTGAACAAAGCAATTGGGTGAATGAGGTTACAAGTAATAAAAACTATAAATTCAAAAAATTGAGTCTTGTGTGTGAAAAATAAATTACTTGAGATTCCAAGAAGCAAGATCCATTTGAAAATCTGCTGTTGCAATGACAAGTTCAGTAACAGGAGGTGAGGGGCCGGGGGGAGGGCATGCAATAAGAAATGCACTCAATCTACTGGAGAGGTCCAAATTATATATGGCTGCACAAAGATTGGGTAGGTCTATAAAACTGGAGCAAAAAAGAACGTCAACATTAGTAATGAGATGGTATATGGCAGATGAGTGACAAAACCATCAATCAGTTTATCTGCAATTGGAAAACTTAAGCTACACAAAAGTAATTTCTCTTTTCTCTTCAATACCAAGTTAGGGACTAACATAGAGTAATTTCATGTCATTTAGCTAATGCTTTTACCTTGGAAGCACATGCTGATCATGAATCTGTATGTCTGTGAAAATCTCATTTTTAAAACTTAAAATAAGAGATTTCATCTTTTGATAAGAAGTTGAAAGCATCATGGGATTCATCAATGCGCCTTCGTTGCTGCTGCTTATAAATTCATCTGTCTCAGCCAGATGCCTTCTTGACCTCTTCTTTGCAGCAGCCTGAAAGATCATTGGCAGTACATGAAGTAAAAGTGGAAAAACACAAAAAAGGATTCAAACAAAAGATATCAATATTTGATACCTGAAAATGTCTGCACAACTTCAGTTGTACCTCAGAAATTAATACATCATTCAGGAGAGTGTATAGTTTGACAGCGGGTGCCAATGCAGGAGCTGCCAATCCAATGGCAGGACCAAAAATATCTGTCATACCAGATGGTACTAATTCATCTAGTGATTTGTAGTTCTCAAAAACCAGAGCAAGGATCTGTTGAATTTGATCCTCAACTTCCCCAAGGATGCGATTCTGTTTAGTATTCATAAATCACTGCATTAACTACAGCACAAGTAAATAGTTGATAAAACTCCACAAAAGCAATTTCCTTGATCCGGATTTTACTCTCTGTAGTTTTTAGCAAAGAGAAGCTTATTCATAGATAAAAGCAGAAGTGCTAAAGGACTGACTTCAATTTAAAAACATTGAACATCTAAATCAGATAAAAAAAAATCATCTTGGGAAGTAATAAGTTGTCTATGGTTAGGAATCATAATTATGTGTGGGGTGGGCAAGATCTAGGCTGCCGTAATTTGAAATGGTTGAAACTAGGAAGAATTGTAAAAGGTTCATAGGGATAGAGGAGCCTGTGCTAGGGATTTTCATGTTTGAGCCATAGTATCCTCCTATTGCAAAAAAAAAAAAAAGGAAAATGTGGAAAAAACTTCACACTCCTGTTCTATGATTCCTATTAAGAGATACTACTCTCCTCAGTCCTTGTCACTCGCACAAGGCACCCAATATCAAGGCATTACCAAATAGACATGAATAGGGTGGCCATGGGTTCAGAACCGGTAGTTCCACAGTCTCGAAAAGTTGGGACCGGAACCAGGTTTGATCTTGCTGATTCCAGACGGTTCCCCAGGCCAAACCGGCCCGTGGGCAAGCCTAGATATGAAATAACCCGAAAGTCATTGTAAGCTAGCACACTACCAGAAGAACAAGAGAAAAATTTTCAAACTTATGGATACCGAAATTAGCTCAAACTTAAGGTCATACCTCTTGATGACTTAATACACTCTTCCTAATGCCTTTCATGATTACAGGTTGCAACAAATCATATACCAAGTCAAGACAGTCTTTAGTGGGTGTAGCCACATCCATGACATAAGAAAGATATCTGCATGTATCAGATAAATAGGCAATAATTAGGAGTTTAAAGTTAGTATTAAATGAGCAAAATGTCCTTTATTGTTACTACGAAACCAAACATTCTGTGCATGACAATACCTTAATTTGGTGTATGCATCTGATACCCCATAATAAGATGCAAATTCAGTCACTAACCACTTCCATGGGGCATGTAGCAATAAATTTCTTTGCTGAAAATGTTGAACTTTCATTGCAACTTCCAACAGAAAGTCATATGCTACAGTTTCTGCAACACAACCACACTGGAATATGGAGTGAATTATTAATGGAAAATAATCATCTTTATCTTGATAGTGCATCATGTCAAGACCAGTAAGAGCAGACTCATCACTAATAAAAACTCCTGATAACAACTAAGAGAATAAAATCTAAAAATATACCTTAGGCTGATTGCTCTCATCTATTGCAGTTGAATAGTTTATATACAACTGTATTCTGCCAATGAGTTCATGCTCTGGCTCGTGGTATATGGGCCACCACCGAAGCTTGTCACTCTGCATCGAAATTTTATTTAAAACATCTACACACAGTTTGCCTTACTAAAACATAAAATTGATAAAATAATTGTCTTACTGGGTCATCAGCAATAATAGCCACTTGGGCCAGGACACGACCACAATACTTTCCCTTGGAATCTTGAACTTCAATGATCAAATCATCATTATGATTATCAGGAAAGCTGCATTGAAATTACACAATTTTCATGTACAAAGAAACAAAAGAAAATCCAAAAATGAAAATGCCACATACAACATGTGAGTTTCAGCCGCTCCTGGTTGCATTCGAGCTGAATCCTCTTCAGAAGAACTTTTCAACCTCAACAAGCAAGTGTATATTTCTGATAAAACCAAAATCCAGTTAAATAAAATGAAAAGAAAATGGATCAACCACTGTTCAGAAAGAAGCAAGATGACAATAAGTCAGGAGCTCCACTTACTACAAGTCTACAACCTATGATTTCAATTGAGATTAATCAATTAGAATACACACGCACGCACACAAACCTCCTAGATAACTGGCCCTTAAAAATTGAAAGAGTATATGATGACTAAAGATCAAGATATATCAAGTTTGTTTTTAATTGTCACTTTGTTGTTTCTGATGAAATATTCAAAATGGTCATCCACCTCATGCTCTGCTTACCTGGGAAAGTATTGTAAAGAACCTACATATCATATCATTCATTTGAAAGCACGTCTTTCTCTGTCACCTTTCCTTTCCACCCTTTACATGGAGCAGTTTGGCTTTCTACCATCAGTCAATTGTATAGTTCAAGTAGAAACTAACATAATTTAGATATAATTGAGTGCTCTGGAGGAGAACCTCATAATATGAATGTATTCATCTTTTATAAGTAGAAAAGGTTAAGAAGAAACTGCTGCTACAGCATACTTCCCAACCTTGTCATCTGAATTACTTTGTAGTGTATATTTCTAAGATTTTAAGCTTGGAATCTTATTTAGGACTGTCAAACAGGTGATTAATACCAGATGAAACAGAAGCAACTTGCATGGCTAGCAGTTGTTCGACAACTTGACACTAAAATCTAAGTATATGTAAAAGTTTACATACCTTGCACCACTTCATATGAAGACGGACTGTTGCGCAAAGTGGTCACTTCATTTCTTAAGAGCCTGGAGACCTGTTTGATATACTGTGTACAGGCACGCATGTATGCTAAGCTATGTTGTGAAAAAGAACCATTCAGAGGAATCCGAGGAGTCACACGAACTTTCCGTACAGCTTCCCATCCAGAATGTAATGTTGAATTCAGAATTGACAAATGTTGACGAAGCGGTTCAAATTTTTTCATAGATGGGTTTAGAGATGAAAAACTGCAGCCAGCAGGTGGATCTAAACCCATTTTTACTTTACGCACTGCAGAGTATGCAAAAGTTTAGACAGAAAACATGGTCCTTAAAATGCAAATTGCATACCAAAATAATAAATATGCCTTAATAAGGAAAATAGAGAGTACCTTGCACTTTCATTTTGCCAAAAGTTTTCTTAAGTTTTGGAGCAGGTGCCTCACTTACCAACTCTGGAGACCGTTTTGCCAAAAGTTCTTCTTCTGGCTGTAACAATACTTGCTGCAAACTATGATAATAAAAGAGGAACAAAAAGGCAGTGAGAAAACAGGGAAATGTACAGAAAATGCTAACTAAAACAATTTCTACAACTACATACTTAAGTATCAAGTATAACAAACTACTTGAAAATTTTTCTAAATTACCATTGTTGCTATATGCAAAGCAGATCTTCACAAATAAAAAAAAAATGAATTCAAATTCATCATGTGATGTTGCTTCCTAGTAATGACTTCTATGATTTTCATGGTAAAAGCAAAACTTCCATTGGGGTGAAGAAGCTTATTTGTGTCAAAACAAATTACATATAATGTTCAAGTTTACTGCCAGCACAGATTTAAAGCTAATGTAAAAACAACTATCTCATAGCCCCATTTCTAGATTACATTTTTAAAGCAATATTTGACATAACTTCATTAGCCAACCATGAAAATTAAAGATTTAAACAACAGAACATAAACCACCAAAATTCAAATTATAGAGCAATTTTAAATGAGAAACACAAAAAAAAAGGAGAAAGAGAGAAAGGAACCCACCCAAAGGAATTGCGCAATAATGCACATTCATTATTCAAGAAGTAGGGAGCTTCTTCTGCGCAGCCTTTGGCCCATGAATGAAGACATAGTCGAACACAAGCATCATAGGAAATCACAGCACACCAAGGGCCTTGTGCACTGTTAATAAACCAGTAAGAGCCTCTTGAGAAAAACAATAAACCAAAACCATGAAAAGACATACAAAAAGATCTGTCTCTTCAAGGGATAATAAATCTATCCTGAGCATTGAAATTAAACCAGAACATATGCCTATCATCAATTCAACTAGCAAACCTACCTTGCATGAAATGTGGGGAGGCGAGCAGATAAAGAACCTGTAGTTATATTAACTTCTTGGTCTGCATTCCTGTAATGCAAAAAACTAAGTTCTTGTATAGAGATGAAAATAAAAAAATAAAAACATCAAAAAACAAACCTTCCAGATGGTTTGGTAATCCTGTTGACATTTTCTTCCAGTTTAGTGTTGCTAGAATGAACATGTGTTGATGATTTCACTTTATCCGTAGCTACATAACTATCCAAATTTGCAAGATGAGGCATATTACCAGCTCTTAGAGTTGAAACTTTATAAACATCTGCAACAGAAGTGATAGGAGGTGCAGTTGGCATGTCTTTGTAAAAAAGCTTTTTGTCCTTCGTTGATTGGTCATGAAAACCCTGCAAGGAATTTATGCAGCTTAGAGCAGCTTCGGAGTTTTAGTGTTCTAGAATGTTCATTAAACTCTAGCAAATCTCCATCAACCCATCTATAAGAATCAGCAATCAATACTAGGAATGTGATATTTTATAACCAACCTAAAATTCATAGGGTCTACACCTAAAAAACACCAACTATATGTAGAGAAAAAAACAATAGGAAGAATAAGAAAAATCTGAATACTTTTTCTTATTTTGACAGAAAAAATAGGTTACATATTTATAGAAGAAGAAATGTTCTAGAATCCCTATAATAAAGAAAATAATCAAATAATCAAATATGAAATCCCTATAATCAAGGAAATAAACAGATCTGCCCTTGATCATAAGATTTTATTCTTAAAATCATGTTTTTCCTAATTTACCAACACTCCCCTCAAATTGGTGTAAAGATATCGATCATGCCCAATTTACTAACTTGAACTTCAAATGGTTGTCTTAGTAAGCCTTTGGTTAGAATATCTGCAATTTGTTGTGCATCAGGAACAAAAAGAATGCAAATTGTCCCTTCTTCTAGTTTTTCTTTTATAAAGTGTCTATCAATTTCAACATGCTTAGTTTTGTCATAAAGGACTGGATTGTGAGCAATATTAATAGCTGCCTTATTGTCACAAAACAATTTCATAGGTAAGTTAACTGGTCTATCAAGCTCTCCTAGAACTTTCTTTAGCCATAAAACTTCAAATACTCATTGTGCCATTGACCTGAACTCAACTTCAGCACTACTTCTTGCAACTACAGTCTCTTTTTTACTTCTCCAAGTAACTAGATTACCCCATAGAAAAGTACAATATCCTGAAATTGACCCCCTATTAGTTTTGGAACCAGCCCAGTCTGCATTAGTATACACTTCAATTTCTCTCATCTCATTTTTCTTGATTGAAAAAGAGACATTTTCCTGATGTACCTTTAAGAATTCAAAGAATCCCATATACAACTTCTAGGTGTTCATATGGTGAGTGCATATATTGGCTTACCATACTTACTGCAAAAGCAATATTAGGACAGGTGTGAGATAGATAAATCAATTTACCAACCAATCTTTGATGTTTTCCTTTGTCCACCGGAATTCCATCTTTAATTTCACCAAAATTGACATTGACTTCTAATGGAGTATCTGAAGGCTTACACCCACTCATTCCAGTCTCATTTAAGAGATCGAGTATATACTTTTTTTGTGAAACTACAATACCCTTCTTTGATCTTGCCACTTCCATCTCAAGAAAATGTCTTAGCTGACCCAAGTCCTTAATTTCAAACTTCATTGCTAGGCATTGCTTCAATTTTTTTAGTTCCTCTAAATCATCTCCAGTCAAGATTATGTCATCAACATACACAATCAAAACAGAGATCTTGTTTTCAATAGATTTTTTTGTGAACAGAGTATAATCAGATTGATCTTAACTGTATCTTGTCCTTTAACAAACTTTCGAACCAAGCTTTAGGGGATT
>CATIWF010155578.1:0-18396 GCA_949630135.1 Balakata baccata | reverse complement strand
AATAAATTTATTAAAAATATATAAAAAGAATGAAAGAAAAAATAATAAAATATTATTTAAAAGTTATTTGTGATTTTAAAATCTAAAGAAAAAAATATAATTAAAAAATAAAATAAATAAATATAAATATAAAAAGACTGTTAAAAAATATAAAAGACTATCGAAAATGCCCCAATCAATTAAATTTATTTTTTTAAGAAAAGAACATGCTAAATAAAAATATATCTTAAATTAATTATACTTTTAAGATGAATATTAAAAAAAAAAAAAGAACATAAGAAATGAACACGTGATTTGATGGATGGCTAATTGGTATAAAACCTCAAAAGTCAACAAAGTAGACCCCAATTTTGACCTTCGTTTTCCCTCTCAGCACCTAATTAAATAAAACTGAATTTATATAATTAAATCAATAAAAAAGTATTATATAGTTAAAATGGCTATAATATTATAGCCATTTTAAATCATATTAAACCATTTTAATTTTTATTTTCAAGAAAAAAAAAGATAAAATAGCTATAATATTAATAGTATTTAAATTATTAACAAAATTTGGCCTTCTACTCAAACAAGGAATAAGTAGCTTTTGGTTGGAGTGTTAATCAAACAAGGAGTGGACGTATATATAATAAGAAAAGGGACCAGGTAGAGAAAATGCATACATCGAAAGCAATGTTTTTCTTTTTTGCAATATAAAATTATAGGCGTCTTCATTTTATATATTAAGATACGGAAACTAATTATATTTATAATTTTAAAAAAAATAACAATACAGTTTTTCAGAAATTTTAAAATAGTTAGTGTACTTAAAACTTGAATTCCAAATAAATCGGCATTAACTTTTCCACGTACTCTTGGTTCGAAGCAATGTCCTTTGATGACGACATGTATGAAAATCGAACCAATATTAAGTGTGCAAATTTGGAAGTTTCCATGACTGGTGCATTTATTTATGTGAATGATGCGCTTGTCGTCTATATTTGTGGGCCTCTGTCCAATGAGTTTGGTATAGACGTGACTTTAAACAACTCTCTGGATTTTTGTACCACAATATTGTTATTTACTTGAACAATAGGGATTGTTATCCGGACGGGTTTTGCCAGTATCTCTTCACTTCAAATGCGTTTAAATTTTAATAGGTTATTTTATTAGAGTTTTAGAATAAATATAGATATAATTGGGTAGGATATTTTTTTTTATGGATATTCTATCCGTTGCCATCTCTAATTGTTATATTATGGATTCCGGTTAATGTAGCATTATAGATCAAAAAGTCATCACATGTGTGAAAGACGATAATAATTTTATAAATAAAATAAACTTACACTGTTATAAATATGCAGTGATAATTTTATAAATATTCATTATCTGTTTATAGATAAAGTCATTAATTTATTGAAAAAGATTCATTTGAAGTTCATTAGAAATAAAATAAATATTTATTTGTATATTATAATATGTTCATTTGTTTTAAACTCCAGATTCATTAGCAATCAAGTTAAAGGTTCATTAGTCTATTGAGATAAGTTCATTTGTTATAAAATTGTAGATTCATTATAAATAAAGTAAAAGTTCATTAATTCATTAATAAAAATTCATTAGTTTATTAAAAAAAATGTTCATTAAGTATAAAATAAAAGTTCATTAGTTTATTAATAAATATTCATTAATTTATTTTAAAATATTCATTTGTTATCAATTATTGGTTCATTAAAGGTTCATTTCATTTATTTATGTATTTAATTTAATAGATATTATATTATTTTTTGTGTTTTGATCTATGTGTATGAATCAATTGAATCATTTTTAAAGAAATTCAAAACGCAATAAAAAATCAAAATAAATTGTATTGGAAAAACAACAAATCAAGATAAAATAGCCCTTGAAAAATACAAAACATTAATTAATCTCTAAATTATAATCTTTTAAATTTGAAGAAAATAAATAAAATGTTATGATAATATTAGAGTGGTTGGATTATGTTGGATGTTTATCATTATCTCTATATATAAATTTATTATACAAATAAACTTCTATCTCCATAATATTTCTACATCAATAAATATGTGTTACAATTAATGAAAATTAATTGTTTCCTTCTACTTTTTCATATTCTCTATTTTTTATTTATTTTATAACACATTATAGCATAATTGTGGTAGGTGAAGTCTAAAACTTTAATTTCAAAAATATGTTTTTGTGTGTTTGTATGTCTAACATTTTTATAGTAGTATGGAAAATTTGTTTCTTATGATGGAATTTATATGAATGAGCATGATACTAATTGTTAATTAACAAAAGATGTTTTCTTGCCAATATTGGTTTTCTTCTACCGTTAGCTCTTTTATTTAGTTGTATTGGCATGGCATGATGACATAAATTTTTACATGCTAGGTCCATTGGAAAAGATCTACATTTCTAATTATGCAATTGTTATTATATTAGCATGTATCATAATATATATTATATATTACATGCACTTGCAGTTCTTTGAGAACATTCATATTATATATTATGTACTTCTTTTATTTCTTTATTTATCGGTTTGAATTTTTTTTGTATTATTTAATTTAAACACATGTTAGTTCATGAATAACTAATATTATATAGCTTATGAAGAAATAATATTACATAGTTCCTAAAAAACTTGTAATATAAATTTTAGTTTCTGAAAAACTAATATTATATATAGTTTATGAACAGCTAATGTTATATATAATTCATAAAAAACTTGTATTATAAAATTTTTTATCGAATTAACATGTTAGTTCCTGAATAACTAATATTAGTTTCTGTATATCAAGCATTTATCTAGAGGAATTTTTATCAATCAGTAAACTTATATTGAAAAGATATTAAAACATTTTAATATGGATAAACTTCATCCAATGAGTTTTCTCATAATTGTTAGACACTTGGATGTGAAAAAAGACAATTTTTATCCTCGAAAAGATGGTGAAAAAATACTTGGTCCAGAAGTGTCATATCTTAATGGTATTGTAGCATTAATGTATCTTGCTAATTGTACAAGACTCGATATAACATTTTCTGTAAGTTTATTAGCAAGATACAGTTTTTCACTAATTCGAAGATATTAGAATGATGTCAAACAAGTATTCGGTTATTTACATGGTGCATCAGACATGAGTTTATTGTATCTACAAGACTCGAAGTCTGAATTAATTGGATATGCAGATACTGGATATTTATCTAATCCACATAAAGCTCGATCACAAATGGGTTACTTGTTTACATATGGTAGAATTGCTATATCTTGGCATTCTACTAAGCAAATTCTAACTATTACATCATCTAATGAAGCTGAAATATTGATAATTCACGAGACTAGTAGAGAATGCATATGGTTGAGATCTATGATCCAACATATCAACGAAACATGTGACATCTTAGTTGATAAAGGAAATCCAACATTATTAGATAAAGATAATGCTACTTGTATTGCACAAATCAAAGGAGGATACATTAAAAGAGATATAAACAAACACATTTCGCTAAAGTTCTTTTTCACACATAACCTTCAAAAGCAATGGGTTTTAGATGTTTACCAAATTCGATCACTTGATAATTTGACGGATTTATTTACAAAAGCACTCCCTACAACAATATTTGAAAAGTTGATGAACAAAATTGACATGTGTCAACTTAGAGATCTTTGTTAGAAGTTATGTTTTGCATGCATTATACTCTTTTTCGCTTAGCCTAAATTTTGTTCCATTTGAGTTTTTCTAGCAAGGTTTTTAATAAAACAGTGTTATAACGGACATTTCTATATGAATAGTATACTATTTCCTTAGCTAAGATTTTTCTCACATAATTTTTCTTAGTAAGATTTTAACGAAACATATTTTATATAATAAACATCTAACGGGAAGTGTTATGATAATATTGAAGTAGTTGGATGTCTATCATTATCTCTGTAGATAGATTCTTTATGCAAATAGAATTCTATCTCTGTAATATTTCTACACATATAAATAAGTGTTACTATCAATGAAAACTAACTGCTTCATTCTACTCACTTATATTCTCTATTTATTATTTATTTTATAACATAAAATAATATATGAATATTAGTAGGAAACTCTGAAATACGAGAAAACACATTTAACTTGAATACACATTATAATTAAAGCAAACTTTCAAAACCTAACCTTCACTACTAATTACGGAAGAAAGATGCAAGATTTGGCAAAAGTAATCACACATATTAAATGGACCCTAATCCATAATGTTAAATAAACCGGGCCCAAGATATAATTTGCGGAATAATGGTCCCGCTCTCTCTTGTTTTTTCCTTTTTTTCTCATCAATATTTCCATGGTTTCCTAATTTTCTCAACTTTCTAATTACTAACATACGAGATGAGAGAAATATTAATTTAAGAAATAATATCAAAAATCATATGCCAGATTATAAAAGAAAAAATAAATAAATAAACTGAGTGAGAAAACTCACACCTATGTTGGAGTTACATCATACATATCACATTTACGATGCAACGGAATTTAAAATTTTCGCAACTCTATGCAATTGGAACACCTATGTAAGCATTAATCAACTAGCAAAGTCTAAGGTTTGAAAAAGATTACCTTTTAAATAAGAGTTTTTTTTTCGTGCACCTTACTGGATTGTTGCAAACCACAGTAATCCTTACTGGATCACCTCTAACAAAAGTCCACGCGAAGGATGCGAAGAAAAAAACACTTCGGCTAATGGGTTTTCCACAAACTCTTGTGCTAGCAAGAGAGAGTGAAAGATGAGAAGAAAAGAACAAAACACTTTTGTTCTGATGTCTGCAACACATTCAAAATATCAGAAAGAGGACTTTTTATAGTCAAAGAGCAATTGGGGTTCGAAACCCTCGCTCAAAAAATCCTAATCAGATTAGATTTTCTATTCTGACGTTGGTCCGATCGAGACACGCCTTTTCCGTTGGAAAATACCCAAATCGGGCGATTCTTAGTAGTGACATCACATGTCCCGATTGGGAATAAATGCAATTATGGTCTAGTAGCAAATTCAGATCGAGACATGTCATGTCCTGATCAAGACCTTCATCCCGATCGAGAATGGACAAGATTTCTCTCTCTCCGTTTGGATCCAATCTAATGGCCCATTTTACTTCCTTTCCGTGTCTTCAATGCTTGTGACCTATTAGGTATCCGATTATGTTGGTTATTCAAATCAACAATTGATCTTAAGCAAGTCATGAGAGGCATTTAGCAATACATCAGGACCTCCAATTAACTGGAAAGTCAATGGTTTGACTACAAACTTTTTCATAGATAATATCTGTGCAATTCGTCATTTCACCCTCACTATACCCCACTCGGTTCAGAGCATGGTCTAAGTGTCAACTTCCACTAAATTGACGTCACATTTAGTCCAAATGATGTTATTACTTGTCATCGAAGCTCATTACTCATAAAGATATATTTTCGAAAACCTTCTTCAAGACAATCCTACTTTGCCCAAAGTTTTCCGAGCAATGATTCCGATAAGTGGCCGTGAATATACTCTCCTTCTAATAAGAGCGGCGAATCCTCTATTGGTTACCAAACTATTTTCGAATACCTCAAACTATACTCAATCACTACCATATGAGCAATCTCTCCTAGAGGCAACAAGAAATGAAGTCAAAATACAAAATTAGTATCCAAGATAACCTTGAACACCTCAAGTCTAAAGATATTTGCACCATTGCTATGATGAAATTATCATTGACATATGTTTAGAATATTCATATGATAATTTCATGGTGAATCTTCAATGTACCTGCCTACTCTAGCAAGCATCCATATGTTAACACTAAATATTTCATACTTACAGCTTATGATAACTACTACTTGATCCAATCAAGGAGTAAAACATGTGCTAACATGTCCGGATCAATGATGTCTCATCTCATTGATCATATGGCTAGTGATGATTTAGATATAAACATAATTACAAATGGTAGGAATCTCATTTTCATAATCTCATCATAATTTCCTTCATGCTATGTTTATATCATGGAATTCATTAATTAATTTAAGATCCAATCAATACATACTATAAATGAACATTAATAAATAAAAATGTTTTTATTCATATCAATGAAAAGTGTACATATGACGCTAAAGGTGATTATCTTTATTGCACTTATTTAACAACCCACCCACATCACCAAGCACGATCACATCCACCGGAACAGAATTGTGCCACACAAAACGGCCCTCCTGCTGCTCAAAGGCTAAATTAGCTTAACTTGTCTGCAAGGCTACAGCAGAGTTGGCTTCTCTGTAAACATGAAGCAAGGAAGACATAAATTTTAGTTTTCATTTTGAACTATGATATATAAACTGATTTTCATTGATCATTACTCTTTCCATACATTGATTGGTTTCTACATGCTGAATTCCATCAAAATAATAAGAATAATTAATATTATTATTATAAACTGACTGCCTTAATTTACAGCAAATATATGCAGCATGCAACAAGCAAATAGAAGAAAATGAAATTATAGTCCTTTGAATTTTGCTTTTCGTTCTTTGAGAAGCACAACTTTTTGCATAAAACTTCTTCTGAGGTTCTTTCAGAAATGCCCTTGATAACCAGTTGTTTATCTGCAAGCCATTTGAAAACTAACGACCAAGGTATTAACAATTAGAAAAAGCTGTAAAGCAGGAACTTGTTTCCATGTGTTAAAAGTCCACAACTTTTGACCTTCCCAGAAGCAATCACATAAAACTATGATACCTTGAACCTTCGGACAATTAAGGCCGAAATTAAAATGTGGGCGACTCTGCTGACCAGTTGCAAATTGGAACTTACATGCATCTTCAGCCCACTGTGTTGGCAAGCTTTCCATCAAAACAGCCAATAAACTTTCCATCTTGGAAGAGACTAATTGAAGTTACGGTCAAATACCGTTTCCTATAAGTTTAAGAAGCAAAATATAAGTGAACAATGTTCATTCATGTCAACCATTACATAGTGAAAATACGGATACTTGTTAGTAAGTTACTTCATCAGTTACTAGTTACTCGAAAAGAATCAAAGTCATTTGTCAGAACAGTGATATAAATCCATTTCCCTCATTACTCTCCTCTTATGAAATAAACAGCATAAATAATAACATATTATGCCAAAAAAAAAAAAAGAAAAAAAGATGAGGACCTTGAATAGAGTAATGATTAGGCATTTTCCTAAAGAAATATATTTACTCAGAGATACCAGAAGAGGCAAACCTGATCACACATAGGGCAGGTGTCACTCCTTTCCATCCACTCTAGTATGCATGACAGATGGAAATGATGTTCGCATTTGGTGAAAAATTTTGGATTCTCTGTACCATATTCTGCAAGTAGAGGCAGATAGGGTTGAACAATTATTTATGAGCTATCAAATATGAACTTTGTGCAGAAACAGACGAGAGTTCCAATCACTAATCAGAATATTATAAATGACTACACAATTCATCCCCCACAGACAGACACCTTCTCACCTTCAAGACAAATGGGACAAGCATCTTCTTCTTCAGTTGCTGAAATAGCTTTATCTAGTTTTGATACTTCAGACTTCTTTGGTGAGACGAGCAATGAACTTGCTAAAGTTTTGCAGTCGGGATCCTCAAGATACTCACACGTCGCCAAAGTTTCAAAACTACCCCCACTAATGGTTTCTCTAATAGATTCAGAATCTGAGGTTCGAGGACATCCCAGAACCATATCATATGGCAAAGGCGCAGGAGGAGGCCTGAAAGTATCAGGTGTTGATGTATTCAGGTTCAATTCAGCCAGGAGACCTGCAGTGAATGCAGAGGCTGCATCATTTGGAGATGCTAAGGATTCATGCTCTTCCAAATCTGGTGGACACTGCAGATAAGTGTGTTAAAATTCCAAATATATATATATATATATATATATATATATATATGATTCTCATGAGCTCCATTTCACAATAATTAGCCAGCCAAGATATTTGCACTTGGATATATTTTAATTCTTGGGCCAAATCATATAAAAAAGAAGCCACAAATTATATATTCTGGCTAAGAAGCCACCTGCTTTATATTCCTGAAATTTCATGGTTCAAACAAATAAGGCATTGGCAAATCCATCTATGAACATCATCTGAAATTTGAGAGTCACAAAAGCTCTTGCATTCAGAACTAAGCCAGTTAAAAAGCAAAACTACATTTACAAAACTGAAGCTTATTCATCAAATGCAGCAAACAAAAAGATTAAAACAAGAAGACAAGGAAAATGAAGCACATTGGAAGATGAGGTGGATGATAGAAATGAGATGTCAACAACGAGGTAAGAGTGCCTCTTGCAACTTTTCAGAAGGTTTTGTGCATCAGATGGGAACAGCGATTAAGTGCATAATAGCATTTTATAAAATCAGGACCATGTTTGTGAAAACAAAGTAAAATTGCTTAGTGTCTTAAAATTCTCAGTAAGCTAAGGAAATGTATGAACTTCCTAAGTTCTAAACAGAACTAATATCATATTGGCAACCAAGAAATAACAAAGCTAAATCAGTTTCCCTCTATTCCCAGTGGTTGACTTCCATTCTCCCAGAGAGTCCAAATCCACCTAAATGCAAGCAAGCGACTTTAATCACACAACATAAACATCAGCCGCCATTATACAGAATAGTTCAAGAAGCATTACGAATGCAGAATCAACACGGAAGCATGCGTGGTGCTAGAGACAGATAAAAAGGTCTTACTCACATAATAATAAACAGGTGTTCCGTGTAGATGAGGCTTCCTGGAAGAACAACAGCAGCCTCCCATCCTCTTCAATTATTCCTGTTCTTCAGTCAAAGCTGCCAGCTTTGGGTGTTTACTCTCTCCTCTAGCATCAAAACAGAGTCCAAAAAATTCTATATATAGTTAATAAGTGTAGTTCAAGAACTAAATCCACTCAAAACTCATTTGAATCCCAAAAGTATAATGAATTAAATACTCAGACAAGCTCAGCACAAGAAAAAAAAGAGAGCATAACTTACCATAACAAAGCACTGAATTATTAAACAATTAACACAAAAAACATCACCTAAGTTGTTCCAGCCATAAAGCAAACGATGAAGGTGTGCTAATACCGAAGAGAATAAGAACAAAAATGAAAACAGCAAGACAGAGATAGAGATAGAGTTGAATACAACAAAATAAAGCTAAGTGTATGAGAGAAGGAGAGAGTGAATGAAACAAGAAAACGAAAAGCGGACAAAGAGAAGAAAGATAAACCCTAATTTAAGAAATGGGAAGGAAGCAGTAGATGAAAAGTGAAAAGAGAAGACTAAAGAGAGAAAGGGTGTTGGAATTTTGGGGCTGCCGCTTCGTACTGTAATATGAAGCATAGTAAGTACAGGACACAGCCTTCGCTCGCATCATCGTCATCTGCGAATGGGGTAGTCGTATTTTTTTTTTTACTAGGAAGAGAAACTTCACAAATATTTAACCATCAAAAGGACTGTAAGCTACGTGACAGAAAAAAATTATATTTTTATACTGTTATAATTATGAATAACAGTAGAAATGAGAGGAAATAGAAATAGAAGTTATTAATTTTAGAATATTATTTAATTTATTTTTGTTAGGAAATAAAAATATTAATGAAATTCAATTTGTAGATATTTATTAAATTATTATTTTTATATAAATGCGTTTATTTTGAAATATAAATTTATTAATTATCAATGAGATAGTGTAAGTTTTATAAAATAATATAGTTTAGATTTTTGAATTATTCAGCAATTTGATAAATAACTATATTTTTAATTTTATTATTATTATAAAATAATATGATTAAAATAATATATTTTTTAAAGGCATTGATTCTTAAATTTGATTTCTACGAAATAAAAATTTCATTTTGTAGGAAAAAAAAAGAATGAGTGATTGCTAGAAAAATTACATTTTCATCCTTATTAATTTTTTTCTAATTAAATATTACCAAAAAAAATTATTTATTCATGTTCTCATTTCCAAGTATTTCTTTTTATATAAACTAAACGTCCCGGTATAAAAGAGAATATTAAACTCAGAACCTCATAATTACGCTCATGCCACTTGAGGAGTTGATTTTTCAATACAGTCAAATTTCAATTGGCGTGTAAAAATAGAATCGAAAAATGAGGACTTGCGAGAATCTGAGTAACATCATGTCACGTTTGGAAGAATCTCCTACATCCTCAACCAAGTACATTTCGGAATCTAACTCTTTCAACTAAACTGCTAACAAATACGTGGTGATAAAATATATTTTTTAAATAATTAACTATTTTATATGTTTCTAAATAAATCTCGTTTAAAATTTTTAACTTCATCTTTAGTTATTAGAAAAACTGTAAAAAATAAACTAAATTTTTAAAATTGTATCAAAATTAAATCGTGTGTTTTATTTTTTCATTTAAATATACAAACTTTTAAAATTTTATTAATTTATAAATTTTCTGTAAAACTTTGTTAATATGATATCAAATTCTGGCAAGATTAAAAAGTTATACTAATTAGAAAACTTGCTAGGAAACTGAGTTATTTTCAAAACTTTAAAATGCAATTATTTTTATTTTTTTAAAAATTTTAAAACCTAAATATCTCCTGTAAAACTCTGATGATAGTGAAATTTTTATTTCTCCTTACTCTACTAATCAGACAACTTCCAAAATAAGATAAGTACATGTATTGTTTTTCAAATTTAAAGAAAAATTTAGGTTTTAAAATTTTATAAAAAACAAAAACGACGGTGTTTTAAAGTTTCTAAAATGATTTAGTTTTCTAATCAACACAATCTTTTTAATTTAATCAGAATTTGATGTTATATTAGCAAAATTTTACTGAAATTCATAAATTAATAAATTTTTAAAAGTTTGTATATTTAAATGAGAAAATAAAAAATACAATTTAATTTTAATACAACTTTAAAAGTTCAGTTTATTTTTTACAATTATCCCTAAAATATTTGATATTTTTTAATTATCTACAAATATTAATTATTTTTAGTGGCACTTGTCAATTCTTGATGTCCATATGCAACATCAATTATCATTCCCGCTAATTCCTTCTCTATCTGTCTCTCTAGTAGAGGTGTCCAGTGGTTTGGAACCGCCAGTTCCATGTTTCAGAAAAAATTGAATTGGGGACAGTTCTAAAACCAGTTTGGTCGGTTTAGATTATTTATTTTTTTAATGTAAAATTAAAATTAAATTTAATAATTAAAAATAATTTATGAGTTAAAGAAATACAATTAAAGTTAAAATAGTATATTATTTATATAAATTGTAATTATTTTGAGTTAACTGTACAAATTAATAAGAAAATTGAAGTTAGGATAATGAGAGAATAAGTAATAAATATTTAAGTTAAATTTGAAAAATATTTAAAAGTAATAAATTAAAAAAAAAATTAAGTGAAATATTTAGTTTTAATTTTAAAAATTATTTAAGCTAAATGTGAAAGAAAATATGAAACTAATAATGTTAAAGATTTATAAGTGGATTATTTATTTGTAATTTTAAAAAATATTCAAGGTAAATTTGAAAAAAAAAATGAAAAGAATATTAAAAATAATAAATTGACTTGAACTTAATTTTTTTTTACCATTAATTAAGTTGACTATGTATTCTTTTGGGGTTTAGAGGAATCAACATTTACGTAGTTCTTTTACTTTTTAAAATTGTTGAATACCCTTTTACCTTATTTAATCTGAACCGCGGGTACCGGACGTGCCAACAGTTCTTTCGATCGTAGATGTTAATTCTTCGTCATATCTCTTTTTTTCAAATTCTTGTTGGCTTAGGGCCGCTTTTGTCCAATCAGAAACACATGTTTGAGCTTCAATTGATTCGGAAACTAAACTTGATCATGTCTCGTCCAAAATATTACTTCCTGAACTAAATACTTGTTCAACAGCAACGTTAAAACTGGATATGCAAAAATTTGTTTTGTAATTTGGGCAAGGACGAGATAAGTGTTTTGGTGGTGACTCCACTATTCAATAACAGAAAACTCTTTACCTGCTTTACTATTACCAAACTCAAATTTTGTTGTTAGATAAATATCAAGTTCGAGTGAACCGATAGATGATCGGAGTTTTTTTATGACTTTTTAACATCAAACGATCACATCTTCTCACATTTTCCAATTCAACATCTTCATGACTAGAACTAGTGGCAGTAGGAATATTATATAAATTACTAAATTTATTAAATATGTTACAAATATTTCTTCTAACTTCATTTATAATTGAATCAATACTAACATTCTCAATATCAAGACACTCATAATAAATTTACAAATATTCATATAACATTGTAATTCTATACCTAGGATTAAGAACACAATATACAAAATTAATCAAATGAATCATTTTAAAATAAGATAACCACTTATGTAGCATAACAAATATAACATTATTTATATACTCTTTAAATACATCAACAATATTAATATATTGAGCCAAAAATAAATGACATGTAAGATAATAAATACCACTTAAAACATATGTTGCATCGTTAAAAACTTTTAAAATCTCTAAAAGATTTTTACAAATGTCTCAATGTTGTGGATATAAATTAATTTGTGTCACATTAGTGGAAATGAATGAGCATAACAAATCTTTATATGCGTATGACATGTTGATTAATTCAAATGTGGAATTCAAATGAGTTGGGGTATCTTGTAGAAATTTTTTCGGTCTTTTGCTATTTTCACAACAAAATCGAATTCGTGATTTTATAATTTTGGGATGTCCATGAAAATAAATAATTGTTTGTTTTATTGGTTCAATTGTATCACCCAATATTTTTAAACCATTTTGCACACACAAATTTAAAACATTGCATGCACATCTCCTACGAAAAATTTTCCACTAGTATAAGGTTGATATAGAAATTGAAACTCTATAATAAAAGCGGTATTAGCTGCCTCATTATCAAAACCGACCGAAAAAATTTTATTAACTAAACCGTATTTTTCGAAAATATTTTTCATCATTTTATAAATATTATCTGTTGTATATCTATCATCAAATACTCTAAATGCAATTAATCTTTTTTGGATAATTCAAACATCACAAATCCAATGACATGTTATAGCCATATATGAATGTATGCACCGATGATCGCTTTCAAATTGCAACACGTCCATTTAAAAAAAAAATTTGTACATTTTTTTATTTTCATTATACAATTTAAATAAAGCAAGTTTTAGAGTGTTCATTAGAACGCGTTTAGCAGCGGAATTTAAAGCAATCTGACAAAAATTATTAAAGCCAATTTTTTCACCAAAACTAAAAGATAAATTTTCAACACTTATCATTTTTACCATTTATTGTTTATGTATTTAATTATTATATTGAAATAATAGAAAGTTAGAAGACGAACCTGCAAACTCAGAGATTTGAGTTTGTTTTTTCGCGATACCGAGTTGAGTTGCATGTTTATTTTCCAAATATCTTTTGAAAATGTCATACCCACCACCTTATTTAAATTTATAAGTTTAGCCACAATAGTTGCATACAATTTGTAATTGATCATCATTTTGTTGTATTTTCTTGAAATGAATTTAAAAAATATCGGAGGAGCGGAGTTTTTGATCTAACCATTGATCTACATTTGTTCGAATATTATATTTTTTTTTTGGCTTTGTTGAATGTTGTGTGCGAAAGTCAATTCGTTTGCCATCTTCTCCTCCTCATCATTCACATTAACAAAATTATTATAATTTTTCATATCCACAAAAAGATCGTTGGAATTGAAATGACTTCTTCCACTATTATTTGCCATTTTTGGGAATAAAGAGAGAAAAAATTGAGAATTATAGAGTTTTAAAAAAATTAGAGTGTAATTAGAGAGATTAGAGATAATTTAAGAGAGAGAAAATAATTTTGTGTAGTTGAGAGAATTTGAGGAAGTATGTATATAAAATTAAAAGAAAATTTGATGAAATGAAATTGAAATGAATTATGATATTTATAGAGAAAATTTTGAATAGTTAAAAAGACAAAAACAACCTTAAATTATATATGTTATTTTTCAGTTGTAGTGACATTTTTGTCTTTTACTATATTTATTTTTTAAAATATTTATATTATAAATTAATTTTAAGAAAAAAATAAAGAAAAAAAATGGTCAAATGATCGTTAGGAAAGGGGGGACAGGTCCCTAGCGTCAGAACGGTCACTGACCATTTTGATGCGCAGGGAGGTGGGTCCCACCTACATGCTCAGTTTTTTTTGTTCCGATTCGGAACTGACCGTTCCTGTTCTAAAATTGACTAAACCTGCCCGGAACCAGTCCCTCAACAGTTCCGATCCGGTTCTAGCAGAAAACCGGAATGACCACATTTACTCTCCAACACATCAAGAATATAATTCCAAAACAAACATGTCCTTTCTCACTAGAACTCCCTCAATTATCCTTCCTGCTCGATTCATATCCTCAACTGTTATTCCCCCTACCTATTCAATTATTTAACGACTCTCCTTCTATTTCTTCTTTTTGCTCACAAGCCCTGAATGTTTATGCTAAAAGTGACTTTCTTCAACGTGGGAAACAAATCCATATGCATCTAACGAAGTTAGGATTATATAAATTTACTGTCTCTGCAATATCAGATTTTGAATTTTTATGTCAAATGCAGTGAACTTGATGATGTCCATAGATTGTTTGATGAAATGAGTGCGAGAAATGTGGTGACTAGGAATACGGTGATCTGTGGGCTTATTGATTGTTGCGGTAACACTAATGATAATTCAAGTCTCTACATGGCTTGTTGAATAGTAATTCTAAGTTGAATTATGTTTTTCCTTGAATTTTGATGCATGTAGTTTTAACTATAGATTTTTAGGCATTTTCTTTCAACTGTCAAATGCTGGACTCCGGTTTATATAGTATTATGAACCAAGATCTATCACACATGTAAAAAACGGTGATATTTTTGTGAATAAATCAAATTTACACAGTTATCAATCATACGATGATATTTTTGTAAATATTTATCATTTGTTATTAAATAAAGGTTCATTAGTTTATTTAAAAAAGTTCATTAATTCATTAAAAGAAGTTAATTACAAATAAAATAAATGTTTGTTAGTTTATTGAAAATGTTCATTACGAATGAACTAAAAGTTCATTAGTTTATTGAAAAAGATTCATTACGTCATTAAAAAAGATTCATTACGGATAAAGTAAAGTTTCATTAGTTAGAATGAATTAAAGATTCATTATGAATGAATTAAAAGTTCATTGTGAATGAATTAAAAGTTCATTAGTTTATTAAAAAAATTCATTAGTTCATTAAAAAAAATTCATTGCAAATAAAATAAAAGTTCATTAGTTTAATAAAAATGTTCATTATGAATAAACTGAAAAAATTTATTACGAAATGAACTAAAAGTTCATTAGTTTATTAAAAAATGTTTATTAGTTTATTAATAAATATTCATTTTTTATATTAATACACAATCATTTTATTTCTTTGTATACTTAATTTAATGAATATATTTTTTGTATTTTCATTTGTAGGTATAAATTCATTGAATTTTCTTCTAAAAAACTCAAAACGTAACAAAAAATTGAGACAAAACGAACTGGAAAAATAATAAATTGAGACAAATAGTATCTAAAAAAGCAAAAAAAAAAAAACAAAATAACTGTTTATTTTGTTTTAAAATAAAATGAACATTTATCAATAAACTAATGGACTTATATCAATAAATAAATTTATATAAGTTTGTTTATTTATAAAATTGTCACTGTACTTCTCACACATGTTTAGTCCATATTGTAATGTGAACCATGGTTTACGATATAATTTACATTTTTCTTTGTATAAGAACTATCATATAATGAGCTTATTGGGTTTTATAAGTCTAAGCTGTCCATATGGGCTTGACCCAGTGCAAAGTCCGTATGAATTTAATATATAAGAAGAAGTTATTTTGAAAATAATAAACCATCCTACAGAATGTAAAAAATGTAAAAAAATTCACATAACGTGAATTCACTTCCTTTACATTGTTTTCCACAATTCTCTGTATAATGGCTTATAGAAAATTCATTTAAGTTAAGAGTATCAAAGATGCATTCGTACTATAGAATTGGTCTGGTTCCTAAGAAGTACGGACACGAATACGAGAACACGACACAGCAGGACATGTATAATAAAATAATAAAACAATAATTATTTTTATAAATATTATCCTTAAAAAGTAATTCACATAAATAAAAAATAAGTGTTCAAAATATTATCTTTACAAATAATTCAAAAAGTAATTCACATCAATTTTATTGGTTATATATATATATATATAAAAGTAATTAGTAACTTTCAATAACAACTAAATAAAAACAGCAATAGTTTAAAAAATGTAAACTTATTTAACAATAAAAATGTAATATTATTTAACATATAATAAAATCACAAACGAATTATCAATAAAATGTAAACTTATTTAACATCTAAAATTAAATTAATTTTCAAAATTATCAATAATTCAGGATTTTAACCAAAAAAAGTCTATACGAACTAAATATGGAATGTGCTAGTTGCTACAATGACGGGTTAAATTAAATTCATGCTCCTCCTTTAATGCTTTATATTTGTTTGGTAGTCATATTTGTTTGGAGGTGAAGATACATATGTTTCAATTGCCCAGCGTATATCTAATTTGAAAGAGTAATTCTTGGCTATTATTTTGCAACTGACCCTGAAACTTGATCATGTATATCAAATATTTATCATGATTGTAAGTAACTGTGGAAAAGATGGCAACTTCAATTTGTTTTAGGGAGAAACCAATTAACAAACCACTTGATTTTATATTGCACGTATAAAGAACATGGATTAATGAAAAAAATAAGAAAACTACGTTGTAGCTTTTTTGAAGAATGAGAAAACCAGTCTTAGGCAAAATGAGAAAACTAAGAAGAAGAAAGAAAGCATGCTTACCTTACAGTGAGCGCTGGCCAGAACTGCGAGATGATAGGATTAGGGGTTAGCGGCACGCAGCTAAAGGTGTGCACTGGCCGAACCACCGGCAGTATTCTCCAGATGATGATTGGTAGCTCCAATCGATGGATTTCCTTGGATGGCTATGTGGGTTAGGAGGGAAGAGAAGCAAATGTTAGGGTTAAGGATTGGGCTACACATGATGAGTTTAGGATAAATTAGGGTCATATCAGAATTAGGCTTTAAAAATAGATCCAAAAAAATAGTATAACAACCTCTAGCTGTGTCATTCCCATGTCCGAAGCTTTGACTTCGTTTTTAGTCAACGACACGCCATGTGGCATGTCCGATACGTATCTAAGGCGTGTCCCTATGTCGGACACGCAATTTCTTCCTCTAGTAGGCGTGTCTGTACAATGTAGTCTGGTTCTAGTAATCAGACTTTCCGAAGAATTAAAGACACTTCGGATCACGCTCAATAAATTTGTTTCCGGTACTAATTTTGTATTACAGAGCTGATGCTTAAATCCTATCTTATTGCTGAAGTATATTAATTTTTAACATATTATATTTCTACTTTATAAAATTAAGAACACTACTTAGCTTAGATATGTTAGTTGCCCGTTCTTCTATGACCTTGATTAACAGAGCTAATACAAACTAACATTTTAGTGGAGTGAAACGGAGAAACTTGTGAAGATGGAATGCTGCAATGGGTTTTTAATGATTGGGATAGTGAAAAAGTCTGAATTATTTAGGTGTTGCTGAATTTTTCAGGGCAGCATTCATGTAACTGGAGTCCATCTCATGTCAATAATCAATACACTCCAGGCATCCTCTCATTGTTTCTTTGGAGAAATGGAACCAAGTCTCTGCCTGTTGGTGTTGGTGGTGAAGGCCCTGAAGCTGGGATTAATTCAGAATTTCCTGATAAAAACTAAGACAAGTAATTTCATCTTCCTTGTCATTTTAATTTCGTTATTAACATTGACATATATATGACTGTTCCATTCCATGGCAGGCTAAACATTGACTTTCCATGGCTTTCAAAAATGCCCGTAAACATGTTCAACTTAAAGTGCTTACTTAGTAAACACTATTTGGGCCTGACGTGTGCTATTTGTGAATTAACTAAAATATGATAGTTATTAAAATTCTTTCTAATGAACTGGGTCCCTTTCATACTGCAATATCAGATCATGAATGGGAGAAGTGTCTTTCTTGTGCCATTTTTTTTATGCTATTGACCTTTAACATATGTTTGGTACAGAATCCACAATAGAAAAACAATTGCTTTCTGTAATTTTGCAATAATATTTTGAGTAATTATCACACGTCTCTTTAAGACTGTAATAACCTTCCTGAATTAATTATTGTTTATTGTCAAATAGGTGTGGATGGAAAGGTTTACCTTCAAACTCAGGCAATCT
>CATIWF010155568.1:0-103058 GCA_949630135.1 Balakata baccata | reverse complement strand
TTTCTTACCTCTTGAAAGCAGAAACAACCCTTGATCATGCAAGGAACTCATGGGCTCTCTTGCACAAACTTTTTCTTTCCTCCAAAATCTCACAAAAGATGATGATTTCTTCAAATCTTGCTTTAATCTTGTTTTCTTTGTTTATTTAATGTTAAATCACTCAAAAACCATGAAAAATCGCTCCTTTAGTGTTCTTAGGTGTATGTGAAAGGGGTTTGGGGTTTGAGGATGGAAAAAATGATGAAAAATGGTGGTAAGATTATGGAAAAACTTTATATAGTCACTTTTCACTGTCATGAAGGTTCTTTTTCACACCCATGCAGAATTACTGGAGCAACAGAAGAAATTAGACTGTCACGGCTATGACGCCTCTTGTCACAGCCATAGCACTTTATTTTTTTTAATTATTAATTCATTACGTCCCTTTCTTGAAATTGAAGCCAAAATCGACCAATATACCTCAATTATACATTTGTTATAACATTAAATCTAACTCATATATACTTGTATTTTACCAAATTTTCCCTTATATGTGTTATGTATTCATGCATGATGACTAGGCCTTAGTTAGTGGGCATCACACCTTGGGTATACCTTGGGAGTACCTTGAGTATACCTTATGGATTCTCAAAGAATTCCCAAGGAGAATTTTTCTGGGTATAGCTTGGGTATACCTTTGGGAATTCCATAACAATTATGTTTATCCAAGAAATTTGACTGTCACGGCCATGACACTCCCTTATCACGGCCATGACACTTTGGGCTTTTTAATTATTAATTTATTACATCCCTTTCTTGAAACAGAAACTAAAATCGACCAATATACCTCAATTATACCTTCGTTATAACATTAAATCTAATTCATATATACTTGTATTTTACCAAATTATACCTCATATGTGTTATGTTGCATGATGACTGGACCCTAGTTAGTGGGTATTACACCTTGGGTATACATTGGGGGTACCTTGAGTAAACCTTATGGATTCTCAAAGAATTCCCAAGAAGAAATTTTCTAGGTATATCTTGGGTATACCTTTGTGAATTCCATAACAATTATGTTTATCCAAGAAATTCGACTGTCATGACCATGGCACTTTGGTTTTTTTAATTATTAATTTATTACATCCCTTTCTTGAAACCGAAACTAAAATCGACCAATATACCTCAATTATACCTTCGTTATAATACTAAATCTAACTCATATATACTTGTATTTTACCAAATTATACCTCATATGTGTTATGTTGCATGATGACTAGACCCTAGTTAGTGGGTATTACACCTTGAGTATATTTTGGGGGAACCTTGAGTAAACCTTATGGATTCTCAAAGAATTCCTAAGGAAGAATTTTCTAGGTATATCTTGGGTGTGCCTTTGGAAATTCCATGAAAATACATCGGGTATACCTTAAAGATACTTTGGGTATACCTTTGAGAATTCTACGATATTTTAGTGGTTTTTACCAAAAAAAAAAAAAAAAAGAATAAAAAAAATCAATAACAATACAAACAAATCTTAATTAAAAAGCAATTAGTTAATTAAATGAATCACTTGAATACTGTTAAGAAAAAATGCAGTGGTTAATAAAAAGAAAGAAAAAAATGGATCATAGTCAATTAAAATAAAATATGCAGACAAATTGTTATTATCCAACACCTTTTCAGTAGCTAGACACCGTTGCCGTTATAATTGCAGCACCTTCTTCTACATACAAACAATGTTATTGTCGTGATGTTTCCTATAGAATAAGAAGTTAAAAAAGAAAAATAAAAAATAAACCAAATATTAAAAAAAATGAACATAATAAAATTGATTTCGGTAAAAATAAAAAAAATATTGATAATTTAAAAATTAAAGTTAAAAATCGGCGAGCGGCAAAAATTATTCTAAATATAAGTCTCATATGCGTGCAATCTATTTACCCCAAATATTGAACATTTCATTCTAGTTTGACCTTAGAGTAAGCGCAGTACAAGCGTCCAAAATAGCTTACGTGGCTAAAAAGTACATTGCGCACCAGGGCGCAAATTAGCTACGATCTCTGCTCCGTCTTCTTTTTCTTCTCTCTCTCATTTGCTGTCTGTGTCAGCTTCAGCTAAGGTGGAGCGAACATCTAAATTAATAAAAAAAAAACCCACTAATTAATTTCCAATAATTTTCCTGTTAATAATTTTACTTTATAGTAATATTTTATTGCATATATGTTTTTTCTCTGCTGCTTTTGCTATAATAGGCAGGTGCTCGAGCTTTCTTTCTTCTTCGACATCTTCATCCACACAAACCTTCTCACAACAAGAAGAGAACTTTCCATTTCTTCCTTTAATCTGCCAAGTTTAAAAGATTCAACATTTGCAGCTTCTGGTACGTGTTTAATCTTCTGTTTGTTTTCTTTTTTCTGATCATGGATTGCCCATTAGAATTTGGATTTTGCTTAAATTTTCCGACTTTTTCCGTGGGTATGTTTTAGTTGGTCTACTATGCATCTAAATTCGAAGAGGAAGAAGGAATCGCCCGAGTTTCCATCCGATTCAACTCAGTCATCTCCATTCCCAGACGAGGTGCTGGAGCGGGTTTTGGGTCTCTTGAAGTCTAACAAGGATCGGAGCTCGGTGTCTTTGGTGTGCAAGGAATGGTATAACGCGGAGAGCTGGTCGCGCACTCATGTTTTTATTGGCAACTGCTACTCTGTTTCTCCCGAGATCGTAGCTCGCCGGTTTCCGAAAATCCGGAGCGTTACTCTCAAAGGGAAGCCGAGATTCTCCGATTTCAATTTGGTGCCCAGGGATTGGGGCGCCGATATTCAGTCTTGGCTTGTCGTTTTTGCCTCCAAGTATCCGTTTTTGGAGGAGCTTAGGCTTAAAAGAATGACAGTCACTGACGAGAGCTTGGATTTTTTGGCTCTCAACTTCCCCAACTTTAAATCTCTCTCGCTTATGTGCTGTGATGGGTTCAGTACTGATGGGCTTGCAGCCATTGCTACTCATTGCAGGTAAGGATCTATCTCTTGTTGAATCACTATTTCCCGGTTTATTTTTCTCTATTTGGGTTTAGAATTTCGTAATTTGTGTTTTTATCCTGCTTCTGGTTTTGCTTATTTTTATTTTCTGTTGAGTTGAGATCCAATATCTGTTTGTGGGTATTAGACAAAAGTTTTTTGATTGGATTGTTCTGTTTTCGGTGTTAAGTTTGAGTTTGTGAAATAACTGGACCGAATTCTGGTTTCTGCTTGTAAAGGTACTATACAACGAAAGAAGTGGTTCTACTATTGTCTGTTTACTTTTTTTTTCCCCTTTTGGTTTAATTCTAATGTCGTTTTCTGGATTCTACATTTGACCTGTTAAGAGCATTTAATGGATTATGGCATATATTTGATGTCATTATTCGCTCAAATTTCTTTTTTTTTTTCTAATTTATTTGGAAAGCGTTAATTTCTGTGTCGCATTGTATGTATTATTGGGTCAATTATTTTTATGGATGTTGATCTTGCTAGTTGGTGGCGTTAGTAGATACAGTTGTGTGTATTATTGGGTCAATCATGGATGGTGACGTCTTTTTCTTTGGCCCCCCAAACGCAATTCATTATTCTAGAATTGATTCTAGCTCCCATCTTTGTGAAAATCTTGGGACATCCAAACACTCGTCTGAAACTAATCTCTACAACTGTGAATGAATAACCTTCACATTTGCTTCTTTATATATTAGAACAATTTATTTTGATTCGTTTTTGCTTACTAAAAAAGCAGGGGCCTAATGGCGACCTAAGTGGTTCTACTTTTCCATTTTCTTTCTCCTGTGCTTTGTAATGCTTTATTTCTCCTTTTGTACTGATATGACATTTATTGTCAACATGCCATTTACCACACAAGTATTCAGTTATTCACTTATGTTGGTGGTTGGTTTATTAAGCAATAACTATGTAAATGCATGAATGGTACACAAGATGGGAAGATGCTTTTCTGACATTGGATATTTTCTAGCTGGTGATTGATATTAATTTTATTCCTGGCAATATCTGCTTGAACTGAGAAATATAAGAGGCAGAAGAAAAGGAAGTTTAGTGGTTAGTATATTGGCACATATATGTTCAGTCAAGTAGTGGACTTGCTTCTGTCGTTAGAGAATTGGGTGAAATTTACTTTTTATGAACACTGAAATCACCCAAGGCAACTCCTTGTAGTAATATGTCATTTTGATCCTTTTTTTTTCTTTTGTTGATGCACATTTGGATAATATTTATGGAGTCATTCTTCTAAGTTGATAAGAAGTCGTAGTTTATGAAGATAATGCTAGGGATAGATGGCAGAGCTGATTGTCCTTGCGTAAATTTATCCTACATTATATGTTCAATTAATTTATAGTTCATTATGACCCGCTCTTGAACTTAACAGAATAATGAATCATATAGTGCAAAAACATTGGGTGATAGAATGTTGAGAACCCTGCTTTCATGATTTGTGATATTCAGGGTATTTTTTGATGACCATTTATGAGTCATACATATTGTTGGACCATGTATATGAGAAGACTTCTAATTCTATTTTGATTTCAGGAATTTGACTGAGCTTGACATCCAGGAGAATGGAATTGATGATAAGAGTGGCAACTGGTTGAGTTGCTTTCCTGAAAACTTCTCTTCACTGGAAGTGCTGAACTTTGCCAATCTGAATAGTGATGTTAATTTTGATGCACTTGCAAGGCTTGTTAGTAGGTGCAAATCATTAAAGGTTCTTAAGGTCAACAAAAATATTCCCTTGGAACAACTTCACAGGCTACTTGTTTGTGCCCCACAACTAACGGAGCTTGGTACTGGCTCTTTCTCTCAAGAGCTCAATCTCCGCCAGTACACTGATCTTGAAAGTACATTCAGCAATTGTAAGAACCTAGATACCCTTTCTGGTTTATGGGAAGCAATGGGGGCATTTTTACCAGTTCTCTACCCTGCTTGTACAAACTTGACTTTCCTAAATTTGAGTTATGCTGCTTTGCAAAGTCGTGAAATTGCTAATCTTCTTCCTCACTGCCCACAACTTCGTTGTCTATGGGTAAGTACTCATTATTTCAAGCTTTCCTGCTGATTTTGTTTTCTGGAATGTATTTCCCTTATTTTCACTTGAGTAACTTGGGTGACTTACCGTTCTTTTAGGCTGTCATGGTTTAGTAAATGAGACAGCCACCATATATGTCTTATATTTGCACCATTGGTGTTAATGAGCCAACCTCCTCTGATTTTGTTTTCTGTTCATGAATTTGTTTGGATAAGTTCAAAAGATTCATCTGATGCTCCTTTTGTTTTAGATGTGTCTTGTTGTAAAAAGCATTCGAGTTTCTGTATATGTCTATCAACAAAACTATTTTGATGTACATGTACTACATAAATTTAGTGTTGCACAAACATGCACACTTCTTGCCTCAATTTTATATTTTGATATATACTGGCATCCTAAGTGCTGGGGAGGTGTTAAGAGTTTGAGATATTCAAAGAAAAAAGAAATCCTCAAAATCGTCTACACTAGCTGCATTTCTATCTGCTTTGAGGCCCTCTGAATGAATTCAAGTTACCAGATACATTCCCCACAGTTTTGGTCATGGACACTGTAGAGGACAAAGGGATACTTCATAACATCAGTTCTTTTGTAGGTTTAATCATACTATTATTGCATGTCTTGGACGCTGTAGAGGACAAAGGGAGTCTTCATAGCATCAGTTCTTTTGTAGGTTTAATCATACTATTATTGCAGGTCTTGGACACTGTAGAGGACAAAGGGCTGGAAGCTGTTGGGTCAAACTGTCCTTTGCTGGAGGAACTCCGTGTTTTCCCTGCTGATCCATTTGATGAGGAAATTATCCACGGAGTGACAGAAGCAGGGTTTGTTGCTGTGTCATACGGTTGTCGGAGACTTCACTATGTCCTCTATTTTTGCCGGCAGATGACAAATGCTGCGGTAGCAACAATTGTGCAAAATTGCCCAGATTTCACCCACTTCCGTCTCTGCATAATGAATCCATGTCAACCAGATTACATGACAAATGAATCCATGGACGAGGCTTTTGGTGCAGTTGTGAAGACTTGCACTAAACTTCAGAGGCTTTCAGTTTCAGGTCTCTTGACTGACCTGACATTTGAGTATATTGGGAAGTATGCCAAAAGTTTGGAAACTCTTTCAGTAGCTTTTGCTGGCAGCAGTGACTGGGGGATGCAATGTGTACTGGGAGGTTGTCCAAAGTTGAGGAAACTTGAGATAAGGGATTGCCCATTTGGAAATGCAGCTCTTCTCTCAGGTATAGAGAAGTATGAATCAATGAGGTCGCTTTGGATGTCATCCTGCAATTTGACAATGAGTGGATGTAGGCTACTGGCTAGGGAGATGCCAAGAGTGAATGTGGAGGTAATGAAAGAGGAGGGGAGTGATGACACTCAGGCTGATAAAGTTTATGTATATCGTTCGGTTGCTGGACCAAGAAGAGATGCCCCTCCTACTGTTCTCACTCTTTCAGGTTTATAATGTAGTTGCTCTCTCTCTCAAACACACACACACACAGAGCATGCAGCAAACACTCATGCAGTGGAAGGGACACATACTCTGGCAAGTGACAACCATTAACATCATATATGCTGGCTATATGATAAGTTATTATATGTTAAGAAGTATTTTAATTAACTAAACTCAGGACTGTGGTAGACTGTAGGCATATACTTGTACTCAGCAAAGGCTAAATTTGCCGTTCTACCTGTGGTAGGTTATGCTATCTTCGAACTTTCTAACAACTTTTGTCATCGTGAGGGCCCTGTGTTACCATTCTAGCTGCGTACGTTTACTGTATCATAATTAGATATCTTCCATATGACAAAATTGTGTTCTGTACCTCCACAGAATACACTTCACCAACATGCTAAGGATTCAAGTCATTTGCTATGCCGACAGTTGGGAAGAAGATATGATGGGTCATCAAAATATGAATTCTTCGACTGCTGTTTATTTTTTTTTCCACACAGCAAACGGTGGAATATGGAAGTGAAAAGATAACCATTAAAAAAGACAGATTATGCTTCAACAATGTCCACTGCAGGAAACAAGTTGGTTTCATCTACTTGATCGACCATACCCTTGAATAGCAGAATTGCAAGGCTGCCAATGCTGAAGTGGATGAAGCAGCCATGGTAATGGGTCTCGAAGAATCCAAAATCTGTCTGCATTATGCACTGCCATCTGGATCCATGCAGCCTGTCAAAATCCTGCAATAACAAGTGTCACGGAATAATAAGAAGGGTTAAGATTTGTTTGCCTTGATCAATTCCTAATTTCATATTGGTATTGTGGGTTGAAGAGGATACCTTTTTTATGAAACGACCAATATCAGTGGATTCGGTGTTGTGAAAGATATCAAGGGTTTTTGCAGCCAAATGAAGTGCATCCTGCTGCATGGTTTGAAGCATGTCAGTCTCACCACCTACAACTTTGCCTTCTAACATGACTAAAGAAAGCTATGTAACTGTAGATGGTAGAAGAGATTAAAAGGGGAAGAGAAAGCAGTGGGCAGTGAAGACAAGGTTTATGGTGCTATTATATAGACCTGAATGAAGGAGGAGGATGCTGCAGACTTAGTCCTGGGAGGTGGTTCTCATCAACTAATGCTATGGAATCTAACCAAGTTTTTTTCTAGTTTAAGGTGTGATGGGATCAAATTTGTTTGGATACAGCTGATGCATACGCAATGCAGTGAACCAAGGATCATTTCGGATCAGCTTGTTGGGTGGTCTGTGGAAAAAGATGACAGTCTCGGGGTCCACATCCTTGAGAGGGGCGTGTTTGTGATTGAAATGGTACCATTTGCCCGCATTTTTTTTATATATGCCCGTATTTTTTTTTAATGTATGCTGAAGCTCGATGACAGTTTGTCGTTTTGCTCATGCTTCTGTATTATTTCTACTTTTATGTATACATTTGATTCCAAAGACCTTCAAATTCTTTTGTTAGTTACCGGTTGACATCTATTCTCTTCCTAAAAATTAAGACTCTTGGACTTCGTAGGCATTGTTCATTTCAAGCTGTTTTTTCATACTTGGATTACACCTGTCGACCACTTTAACTGTTACAACTTGATCTTCTCTTCCATGATTCCGTCCTATCAAACACAAAGTCGATATTATTAATAAGGTTGGCAGTCTTCAGTAGGTGATGACCATTGTTTGCTTTTAAGAATTCATATTTATAGAACCAAATTGTCTGGTTCTGCAGCAGGTAAACATGAAAGAAATGGCACCGAAAAGTTTGAAAAATCGGAATTCACTTCTTGCAACAATAAAATTAACTGGAGAGCCCATTTATATATATCTGTAAATTGGAGTGTGAAGTTTGATTCATTACGAAAATTAGAGGCAAAGTTACCCTTAGCCAATTGAAACGCCGCCACCATTGATTCAGATCACAGTTTTTTCCTCAAAAAGATTAATAGAAAGGGGATGATTTTACATTACGTCCCCTTGCCCTTTTGAGTCACTTCCAAGATTTCACTCATACATGATAGTAATAATAAAGAAATAAATAAAAATAAGGGTTTTTTTCGCCCTTTTTGACATTTTCCTTTTTATTTTTCTTGCCAATTTCTGATTTCCCAGATTTTGGGAAGGAGGTCCATTGTAGAAAAACAGGATTCCCCTCTTTATTAATCCAACATCTACTGAACTACACCCAAATCTACTACAGTCCGCACAATTCTCAAGTCTTTCTTTTTAAAATTTTTCGATGAATTTTATATCTTGTTATTAATGATTGTTTTTCATTATTTTTTGTTTGTTTTAAATATCGCAACAAACAAAGACCATATTAAGTTTGTAGGCAAAGGTATAGTTGCATGCTTGATGATGTTGAGTACGGGTGTGCACCGGTTCGCTTTTAAATCAAAACGATATATATGAAAAAATTGAATTTAATCGAAATATTTTAGTTTAGTTTGATTTGATTTAATCGGTTTTGTAAATTAATTTATTAATTAATATCAATTATAATTATTAGTATATTTTATCAAATTATAAAAAATTAAAAATTAATTATAATAAATTTATTAATTAATATAAATTAAAATCAATTATTATAACTTTATAAATTACTATAAATTAAAATTAAAATTTTGTAAATTAACATGAATTAAAATCAATTATCATAACTTTATTAATTACCATAAAATTAACATTTGTTAACACAAATTAGAATAAATTGTTGTAGTTCATGATTTTATCAACTACCATATAACAAAACTAATTATTATAAACCATAATTTCTTTTAGGGAAAATATCATAAAAAATCTTGAACTTTACGTGTTTTTACAATTATATCCAATTCTATAAAAATTATATTTAAATTATATGAACTTCTATTTTTATAATAAATCTAGCCTTATTAGTATAAAATCAGTCTCTAAATATAACTAATGCTTACATGAATTGACCAATTGAAATAGTTGTTATTAATGTGAATTAAATAAATTGATTGATTATATAATTAAATTAAATAACTGGCCTATAATCTAATTATCTAATTATAATTTGATATATTTAATAGTGATTCTGAGCACAAATCATTTTCTTGCGATATAAGTTGTGAAAGTCTTCAATTTTGTCATATCATTTATTAGTCAAGATTGTTAAAAAGCAGACTGTGCTAAATGTTTACCTCCCTTAATAATAATAATAATAATAATAATTGGTTGTCAAATTGAGGGGTCCAAAACCCATATAAGGACCATAACATTATTTTATTTTTTCAAGAGCCTTTATATTCACATCAAACAATCTTTTCTTCTTCTCTCAAACTTGACAAAACCTATGAAAGGCTTTACTGTTCAAAATGAGTCATACTTTATTATCTCAATGGGAAATGAAGAATTTGCTACAAGTGAATGCATGAACCATTCTTTTCAAAGCCAAGGTATATATATATATATATATATATATATATATATATATATATATATATATATATTGGAGCTAATTAATGGAATCTGCCTTCTCCTGCACTCAAAGTCATGTCCAAAATTGGACTTTTCATAAATATAATGCACTGAACAAATGCAATACCATTGCTTGAAGGGCATCCATGCCATCTTATGCGAAATGCTACATATCAGCCCTATCTCTATATACATCCAATAATAATTGAATTGCACTACCATCTTATAGTTCCAACTAACAGACCAAATCACATATTCGATCACAAAAACACTCATGGAAAAAATATTGAAAATTGACATAAGATTATATGCTGTTATGGGTAATACTTAAAATTTTAATTTATAATAATTTAATTTTTATAATAAATATGTTAAGTTATTTTACATCCAACATCTGTTTATAAATTTTTTTGGTCAACTTTTTGGGCACTTAATTCTCTAGTGAGATGTAGTGTAAATAATGCCAAAGAAAATGTGTTAATATAATCACCTACAGATATATCAATTTAATTAGAGAGATTTTAAATTTTTTTTATTTTTTAGAATTTTTTTTTTTCAAACCTACTTCTAAAAAATATTTATTTATCTAATTTTATTCATAAACAATTTTCTAAACTCAAAAAAGGCATTTATTAAATACAAATATACAATGCTAAACGAACCTCGTTCTTCCAAAAAAAAAAGAAGCTAAACGATCCTTAGAATTCAAGTTAAATTCTTCCTTTGTAATTTAGAAAATATGTGCTTTTGTAATAACAGCTAGGTATAGCTCATATTGAAAAAATTCACCAAAGTAAGGATCCGTGACAGGCAGAATCATTGGATGAGTTTTAGTCTTCAAATGAGGCAAATCTAAAACAAAAAATTAGATGCCTAATCAGGTCAGGTCATGCTCATTTATTATTTATTTTTTAATTTAATCCAAATAAATGAATTTAATTCTTAAGAAAGTTGCACATAACTCCTCTTGCTTAACCTAAACTGAATCGAGGTTTGATTTTGCCCTCTCCCGAACCCACTTGTAAGCTTAATAACAATGGCTTTACATCGACCAAAGTTTTCATAAGCATGGAAATGTTTTGAGCAAAACGTGGAAATTTCAAACGATAAATTCAGATAACAATGTTTTTTTTCTTTAATAAAAATATTCTTATTGGAATTCTATCATTTATAAAGGAAAGGGTACTATTAAACGAGATTTTTTATTTAAAAAAAAAAAAAAACAAAAGAGGAGATTTGCTTTGTGTATCCAATTAGGGTTAGGGTTATTATTATTCACATGGAACGGTTTGTGTGATTCCGATGCTCAAGAAATTGGAAGCTACTGTTTTCTCTTCTTTTCTTCTATTCCAAACACACACCTCTTATTAGATGGACGTGGTCCTTCTCTTTTTATCTCTTCTTTCTTTTCTTTGCATGTGCCCTGACCCTCTAATCAACTATCGATATTATCCTTAAGAAAAATTTTTAACTTCCAATAATTCATTTATATAATAACACGTAATTAATGAATATAAAAATAAAAAAATTAAATTTATATTATTGGATGGTTTAATTAACCTAATTTTATAATATGTAATTGATGGATATAAAAATAAAATAATTAAATTTATATTATTGTGTTATTTGGTTAGAATTTTTCACCATGCTAATCATTAATCCCCGTGGCAATTTTGTTATACCCAATTTTGCATTCTTTTATTTTAAATCACTGATTTCTTCAGCCAGTAGTAGCCAACTATTCTCCTTCCCAGTTTGGGCAACGCATTTCAGTTTTTTCCTGGTTAATGACGGGAATGCCCTCGATATCATAAGGGCAGTTATGTAAATTCATTTAATTCAGTTGCTGTTGCTAGTCAGAAGATCAGCGCAGATAAAAGATAGATAAATGTGCAGCCTTGGACTCCTTTCTGCTGCTCCTCTGCTTTATTCTCTCTCTTTTTCTTTTTTCTCCGCAACCAAGAAAAAAAAACTCTCTTTATGGTTTTTAGATTCTTCTATTCGTAGGTACCGTATGGGTTTGTTTCAAATTCACTGATAAAACGCTAGAAACTATGGGACAAGAAAATCCAAGACATGACCGGAGTTGCTGTTCGGAATCTTCATCGACGTCCACTATCAGGCAAGCTATTGATGTTCTCTCTTCTTTAATATCCTTCTCTCATGGAATTAGAGTTTTTTCAGTGAAATGGCAAATGTTAAGGAACAAGCTCGAGGAGCTAAACTCTGGCTTAATTGCCATCGAGAATTGCGATTCCACCCAATGCCCAATACTTTCAGGCCTTATATCTGCCATAATACTCGCTTCCAACAACTGTTACGATCTTGCTCGAAGGTGTGTGGATCTTTCTTACAGTGGGAAGCTGTTGATGCAAAGTGATTTGGACTTAATGGCTGCAAAATTTGATTGCCTTGTGAAGAATCTATCTGGGATTTGTACTGCTGGTGTTTTGACTCAAGGTTTTGCCATTGTTGTGTCTAAGCCTGGGGTCAACGCTGTCAGAGATGATATGAGGTTTTATGTGAGGGATCTGTTGACCAGAATGAAGATTGGGGACGCAGAAATGAAGAGACAAGCTCTGACCAAATTAAATGAGGTTATTGTTGAAGATGAGAGGTATGTTAAGGTAATTGTTGAAGTTGGTGACATTGTGCATTTATTAGTTAATCTTCTTGACTCACCTGAACTGGAAATTCAAGAAGAAGCTGCCAAAGTTGTTTCAGGGATTTGTGGGTTTGATTCCTGCAAGTCATTGTTGATTGGATCTGGTGTTATAGGTTCTTTGGTTAGGGTTTTAGAATGTAGCAGTAAATTGGGGAAAGAAGCTGCTGCTAAAAGTCTACAGAAATTGACTCAGAACTCTGATAATGCTTGGTCAGTTTCAGCTCATGGTGGTGTTACAGGTCTGTTAAGAATCTGTGCTGCTAATGATTCTGGTGGAGAACTCATTAGTTCAGCTTGTCGGGTTTTGGGAAATCTTGTTGGTGTTGAAGAAATAAAGAGATTTATGATTGAAGAGGGTGCTGTTTCAAGATTTATCAGGCTTTCAAGGTCAAAAGATGAGTCTGTGCAGATAAATTCGATTTATTTTTTACAAAATATTGCTTCTGGTGATGAATCAGTTAGGCAATTGATAGTTAGAGAAGGTGGAATTCGCGCATTAGTACATCTTATCGATCCAAAAATTGCAACAACTTATAAATCTAGAGAGATAGCATTAAGGGCAATTGAGAATTTATGTTTCACTTCTGCAAATTGCATTAGTACATTGACAAGCTATGGATTTATCGATCAGCTGCTTTTCCTTCTTCGAAATGGAGATGTTTCGGTTCAGGAATTGGCATTTAAAGTGGCATTTAGGCTATGTGAAACATCAGAGGAGGCTAGGAAGGCAATGGGGGATGCTGGTTTTATGTCTGAATTCATTAGATTTCTTGATGCAAAATCATTTGAAGTTAGGGAAATGGCATCTGAGGCACTTGCTAGCATGGTTTCAGTGCCTAAAAATCGAAAAAGATTCGTGCAGTGTGATCAAAACATTGGCTTTCTTCTTCAATTGCTTGATCAAGAAGAGGCTAATTCAGGTAATTATAAGAAGTTCTTGATATCTATATTAATATCATTGACAAGTAGCAATAGTGGAAGAAGAAAGATTGTCAATTCTGGATATTTGAAGAACATAGAAAAACTTGCTGAGGCTGAAGTTTCTGATGCTAAAAGACTTGTCCGAAAATTATCTGCAAATAGATTTCGTAGTATGTTGAGTGGATTATGGCATTCTTAAATGTGTATATATATATATATTTTTTTTCCTTTTTCACTGTATATTTACCTTATCACATAAAGTGGTCTAAAAGTTTTGGAATTTGTATCTGAATCTCAAATTTCCTTCTGTAAGAATAGCTTTAGAGGCAACTTTCTGCTAAATTTGTAACTGTAATATAATTCTGTCAAAAGGGTGTCCTAGATTCTATTGAAGATATTCTGCATAATGGGTTGAAGTTAAAGTTGCAATATTATATTGGAATAAAGCGCAAAAGGGTATGTAATTATAGTTAATTAATCAAACTTGATGAAGCTGTAAGATAATACAAAAATGCAATTTGTATGTATTCGTGAAAGAACAGATGGGTTACCCATGAAAATCCAGAAAAAGCCATGTGAATAGTGGTAATGAAGCTTTTGTCCATCTACCATTATTGACAATAAAGATACTGATTGCTGTTTTCTTGCTGTATTAGCTTGTCTTTCTTTCCCATCCCTGTTTCTTAGTTATTAGCAATTTTACGTTCTTGATAGTAAGACATGCTTTAATCTTTTTTTTTTGTCTTGTGCTAAAATGTGATATAATTATCATTCCGGAGTTAATAATCTTTCTTTAATTCAATATCATTACAGCTTACCTGCTTGAGTTTGTTTGCTAAAATAAAATATATCTTGATTAAAGCACAAACAGTAAGACCTAATTGCAGTAGCGTATGTAATACAGGCTGATGATAATTTTGGGCAACAGAATAGGATGATAATAAAAGCAACATGGACCACTGCTACGATCTGGCTTTGATTCTTAACAGTGTTGTTGCACATTGCTATCAATGATGTTCACATTCGACCCAATTACATTATGTTGTTTTAAAAATTAAAGAACAGGTTACATAGGACAATAAGGGGCATATCAGCTAGCATTAAGGACTAGAATTTCATAACAACCTGCAGGCTGTATTCTGTAGTTGGGCCTAAGCTCATTCATTTGATAGGGCTGTAATTCTGGGTGGAACTAAATATCAACTACCTGTTTTCTTTTTTTTCCTCAAGAATTTTACAAAAATGGAAAAAAAAAGGTAAAATATTTACAAAAATACCAACGATTAAAGTTTTTTTTAACAGTACCGAAATGTGCATAAAATATCTATAACAATACCGAAAACTAATATTCACCCCAATAGTGTCTAGACGATATATCTCTAGAATATTTTTAGTATATCATGAGAATACATTTGTTCAATTTTCAAAAAAAAAAAAACAAAATAAGATAAAGAAGAAGAATTGAATCATTAAAAAAAAAAAAAAGAATATATTTCAATCCAAATTTAAATCATCACAAATTTTCAGACTAATAGTATTTAATTCATTGTTGAGTATTGATTGATCCAAACGGCATATCTCTGGAATACCTTTGATATATGTTGGATATACCTTAATTCAATTTTCACCAAACAAGAAGAAGAAGAAGAAAAAAAATATAATTCAATCTAAATTCAAAGTATCACAAATTTTCAAATTAACAACATTTAATTTATTATTGAGTATTGGATATAACTTTCGAAATACCTTGGATATACCATGATAATTCATTTGGAATATTTTGGAAATTCCTTAGTTACACCCCTTACCCCACTTGAGATTAGCAAGGTAATTGGACATTATTTGCTTATATAACTTTCTTTTTTTACTATTTCCATTTCCGGCATTCTTTTTTTTTTCCTTATGCAAAAATATTTAAATATCTAAATAAACAATCTACACACACCAAAAATCATTATCTGACATTTTATAATAAAACATATATTTACAGTATTATTAATCTCATAGTATTCGTGTTTCACACCCCAATATATATTCTACATGGTATGAAATCGTTAACTGAATTACAAATTTTTTTTTTTTTAAAATATACCAAAAATTGCTAGGGACTCTAAGCTGATTTGTATCTAGATTTTTTTCTTCTTCTGACAGCTATCCAAAATATATTAAGTCTTTTGGACATGTGCGAGGAAATCACATGCTCTAAGCTACTAGTTTAGTGAAGTTTCATATGATAAAAATCATACATACGTTGCATATACATATGTAATATATGCCACAATAGTAATACCTAAAGCCACAATAGTAATACCTAAAGTCACAAATAATATTCCACATATATTCACAATTTAAATATATCATGTGAATTTAATTTAAAGGAATGCAAACTCATGTTTTTCTTAACTTTATTCATACCATTGTTTTTTTTTTCCATATTATTTTTAGTCAAGCTCATATCACCTGTGTCCGAACCCGTTAATAGGAATATTAAAATTGTTATTCCCGACCTTTTAAAGTATTGCCATCACCGGCTTTGTATTTAATTGCCATCACCGGCTTTTTTCAATTTTGCTATTTCCGGCTTTTTAACAATTTATTGCACGCATTTTCTTTTTCTCTTTTTGACATGCCAAATTATCATCTATTATAGTTCAATGTTAGGTATTTGGGCTTTGACATATTTTCTTTTTATTATTTTTGGATTATTAATATTATATATATATATATATATATATATATGTATGTATGTATGAATATGAAATGCCCATGAGTACAAGTGAACTCGAAATTACCAACAATCAACCTATACAAATCATGTCACATAAAAAATACCACAATATAAATTTCATTCACATGGCAAATTCCGGCTCTGGGCTTGTGCCCCAATTTCGGCCCATATCCACTAGGATTCAGACTTTATAGTCTTATAGGAATATTTGCCTTATTGTCTTAACTTTAATTTGCAATAAAAATTATTGAAATTCGAATTTTCTACTAAAGTTATAGCCAAAATACCGAATGGTATTCCAACAATTTTAGCCTAATATTTTCATAGTACTTTAAGTCCGAGATTTTGTAACCAATTTTTAACCTAGATTCAAGCCGAATTTCAATTCATGTTTTTTATAACATTTTTAACACTATGTGTCAGCTATCATTTCCAATTGGTTTTATATTAATCTAATTAGCACAACCTAAGTTATAGTCAACTTTGCCAAGGCTATTCTAGTGCAAGTACAACATGGCACTTATAGGATTTTTTGCAACTAAACTAATTCCATACCCTAGGTAATCAAGCTTATATCCAAAATTTTCAGATCACATATACATTCATAGAACTTAACATTTCACACTAATTTACCACAGAATACTATCGACAAATATTTTTCACACATAGCATTTCAAGTCAAGCATAGCACTCATTTCACACAAATTTACAATTTATAGCATGCAAGATTTTTATCCAAAAAGCACTTACTTATATAGCCTCAAATACTTCTCTTTTCTTGTCTTGTTATGTAGTTTTTTCTTGCATTTATCTACCTCTTAGTGACTACTTGTTTGACCTTAACAAAAAGAAAACAATATATCACAAAATGACACATTCAACTTTTTTTTATGCATAAATAATATGTTGTATTTCTAATGCTCATATATCCTTTTCCATAACTTTACTTCCTCTTTTTTTTTTTGCCTTATTTTTGTTCATTTGAACCTAATGTCATTCCTTCTATTTAGGACAAATAAAACAGCTCCCTAACATTCAAGTCCTTTTTCCATAACATCCACTATTTAACACTTCTAATCATCTTCCCATCTAATTCATCTTCATAGGGCAGCCCCTTACTCATCCAATTAGGTTATGTTTCTTTAGTTTTCAAGATATAAAATCAACCTTCACAACTACCTAGGCTCAATTCCATAATTTCCCACACATAAACCAACCCCTATCCATTATTTCAACACATCACAACACAAGTTAACATAACTTCAAGCAAACTCTAGTCTACTATTTCCAACCACATCAATCAACCATAAGAGGCTCAAATACATGTAAAAAGATTGAATTTAAGAAGAACAAACTTACCTTGATGATTCTCTAGTAGTGGCCAAAATTCTTTTTTATTTATCACCCTAACTTACTTTTATGGTAGAATTTCTCTAATTCTTTTGTTTCTCTCTCTTAAATTCTTTTTTCCACTCTTTTAGAAGTTTGATGGAATAAAAAATGGAGGCTTAAAAGAGGATGAGGGTCAGCCAAAAAGTGGCGAGGATGATGAAGGGTTTTGGTTGAATAAATGAGAAAAATACCACAAAAATTGACTTTTATATTAGGGTTTAATTGATGGGTCTCACTAATTAGCTTAATCTCATATCCTATTGGTTCATATATTTAATTAATCTTGATTAATAATTAATTATCGAAAATTTCCCCTTTGCCCCAATTTTCTCTAATTTTTACAAAATTTCCTCCAACAAATTCGATAATATCGATTTTGTCCGTAGGGTGATTTTAAATTTTTCCATAATTCAAGCACCAATATTTTAATTCTCATTCACTAATATTCTAACTTATTTTCTATTATAATTTATAATTTTTGAATGCATCCAAATTTAGATTTTGATCAAACCGGCATGCCCGATTATGTCTACGCAAGATTGAGGCCTAAATTACTTGACGTTACAAATACTTTAGAAATGTCTTGGAAATTATTTGAGAATTCTTTAAGAATATCTTAGCTATACCTTAAGAATATAAATACCTTGATGATTTTCACCCAAAAAGAAGAAGGAGAAATTAAATAACAATATCAAAATTTCCTAATAAACAAAACTACACCATTTTTATTATTTTTCTATTATACGTCTAAACTTCTACTATCCAAAAGCCAAAAAACACGGTATCTCCCAAATTAACACCAACAATATGGTTTCTCTATAAAGGACAAAGACAATATCTCTTCAAATAGTGACCACAAAATATATGCTCTGTTAACACATGAAAAAATGACACTCAAAATTGTTATGAAAGTATTGAATCTCATAAGATATCACCAAACTTTTTCCATTTTCACCATTGACCAACGACGCCAGATATCAAAATCTCTTCTTGATCGACATTTTGACGACGACTTCATTAATATCTGATATGACCTTCTTCAATAACGACGAAAATGAAAACTTAAAAAATTGGTAAAAAAAAATAATTTTGGTAGAATGAAAAGATGAAAAAAGAGAGGTAGAGGTAAATATATAAATATAAGCAAAAATAAGGTATTGTGTAAAAATTCCTTTTTTTTTTTATGAACGCTCGTAACAAGCCTAAAGTCTTTCCATGTTTACAAGCTATTTGAATCTCTAAAACAAAGTTTGTTTCAGATTTTTTGTCGACCTTAACAAACGGAGCCTACGCTCAATTCTAAGCTAGAAAATCTTTTTGACTTCAGAGTTCTTAGGTTTCTACACCTTGAATTTCGAAGAATTGACATTTGATTCTAATTTTAAATTTTTTATGATTCAAAAAACTTTGTTATGTTTGTATGCAAAAGTAATTGGAAATGAAATTCTATTCCCAAATTATAGGAATTGGTATGCTTTATGTTTCATTTTTTTACTATTTTTTTACATATATTTTTAAAAAATTGATAAAATTATTATTGATATTATTTAAATTTCAAAGTAATTATTATTGATTAATGCTAGGGTGATGTCATTCTAATTGAAATTACTGGTTGTGTTTTTTATTTTGGGCATCAAATCTTTATGGAAAAATTATTGATTCTTGGCCTCAAATATTTATAAAAAAAAGTAATTATAGAAAATATTATAAACAATAAATTTTAAAATTAATCGTTTTATGCACAAATATAATTTTAAATTATTAATTATTCTATACTTTCTAACAATATGGTACAAAATTTATCATTTTTAAATTAATAACCACTCCTATATAATCAACTAAAAATTTATCAATTTTAAGATTAATAATAACTCATTCAAATATGATAAAATCTATATTCACCATTATAAATTAAATCAAAAAATAATTTCTATTTGGTGGGGTTTTCACACACCTCTAGCTAAATTGGATCTATGTGAGAAAATATAATTTAAACAAAATAAATTATATGTTACCTTCTTATTCATTTAGTAATATAACAAAAAAATTTCAACATGTCTATTTTCGTCAATCGTAATTCAAACCATAAGAAAATAATATTCGCTTTGAGAATTTTTGAACCTAACTTTTAATTCAATAAAAATATAATTACGAACAAGATAATTTATAATTGAATTATTTTTATAAATTTATTTAAAATTCATAAAAAAAAAAACCCATAAATTTATGAGTTTAAATTTGAATTAACCGCAAATCGACTCATTAGTTATAAAAATTATAGAATTATAAATGCTTAACTAGGATAATTCCAAGCAAGTGAGAAAAATTGGAAATGGAATTCCAATACCACAAAATTTTAAGAAATGAGAATCCTAGAATTATAAGTAGTGAAAATCTAATTTCAAATAAAACATAATACCAAACCTGATTTTAGGAATTAAATTTTAAAGTTGATGCTAATGAATCAATGGGACTCTCATTTATTCAGAGTTTAAACCAAAACACACTTAGATGATTGCGGTAATAAAAGTCAGCAGCCACTTGCTAAATTGTCAAAACTCAAAAAATAGGAAATTTTACAGAAATGTCTAAAATTGGATACTAATTTATATTTCTAGGGGCGTTCAATTTTTTTTTTTTCAATTTTAACGAAAACAATTTACAACAGTACTTCAATATCAAAATCACCTAAAAATATGCTAAGACGGTATATTCGGTATACTTTTGGCATATCTTGGTTCAATTTTCACCAATAAAAAATATAAGAATTTAAAAAAGAAGAATAATAATATAATTCAATCAAAATTCAAAATATTACAAAATTCTTAAACAAAAACAGTTTAGTATACCTTTAGGTATACCTTGGGATATCTTAGGAATACCTCAGATATACCTTTGCAAATTCCATGTAAATACCTTGGGAGTACCTTAGGCTTAAAAAAGTTGTGAATAAAAGTTATAAAGTCTGGTATACTTTGGGTATACCTTGTGTATATCTTGTGGATACCTTTGGCCCAAAACAGTTGTGAATAAATGCTATAAAGTCCAGTATATTTCAAGCATACCTTGAATATATCTTGGGGATACTTTTAGCCTAAAACAATTGTGAACAAAGGCTATATAAAGTTCAGTATACCTTGGGTATATCTTAAATATATTTTGGGGATACATTTGGCTTAAAACAGTTGTGAACCTTGGGTATATCTTGAGGATAGCTTAGAAATTTCTTAAGAATTCCCTGGAAATTCTTGGGTATATGTTGAGAATACTTCAGTATATATTTGAAAATTTTATGAAAATATTTATGATATATATTGGGCATACTTTGGATATATTTGGGGATTTCTTAGTGATTTTCACAAAAAAAAAATAAAGAAAAAAAAAACTCAATAACATAGCAACAAAACTCAAAAAAAATAATTAAACAAATTCAATCTCAAAGCTTCATCTTAGATCAACCTAATGAACTCATGAACTTAAAGCGAAAGCCAAATGTTAAAAATAAATGTAGTATCATCATGAATCTCAATGATAATTTTTTTCTTCTTCGAAGAAACAAAAAGGAGGAGGGCAACGAGATTAGAAATAAGATTGATGTTGGATTTTGCAGCAGATAGAGTGGAAACGAGATTGGAGAAGATGAAATCGAAGGAAGAACTAGAAAGCATGTGATGATAGATTTCAGAAAAGATAAAGAAAATGAACAATTCGGTAAAAATAAAAAATTTCGGTACTGCTGAAAATAAAAAAAAAATGAAGATAAATATGAAAAAAACATTTTAATTTGATGAAATTTTCTCAAAAAAATATGAATCATTAAATGGGCCCAATGTGGCTCTTTACTTGAAGCTGCAGCCAATTCAACCCAATGAAGTCAGCTTCCAACTACTCTCAATAATAATTTTGTTTATTTAAAAAGAAATGCTAAGAATGTTCTCTATTTTTTAATATTTACTTTTTGATTGATTGATGAAAAAAAGAAATTTTTAAAAATATTTTTTTTCTATCTTTTTTCTCTTTATTCACCAACAAATTAAGAGGTGATTGCCGAGAGTATTGAATAATAGAGAGTGTTATTAGTGTTGACAAATTTTATTATGCACCTGAGTGCATAGTGCTAGGTGCTTCAAATGAGCTCTCACGTATGAAATTTTTTTATATATTATTTAATAACTGTAGATACATTATTTTAATAACAGTAATTTTTTTTAATTTAATGACTGTTTCTTCCAATTCTTTGTTTCGACAATTTTTTCTATTAGTTTTTTTCTCTTATTTTGTTTGTTGCTTTTGACCAACTTATCATTCTAATTTTTTTTGTCAAGATTTTTTTACTTATTTTGTTTTCCGTTGTTCAATTTATTTATTTTTTTTGTAATTATTTTGGTTGATTGTAAATGGATGAACATATTTCACTTGATAATGTGATTTGTAAGAATTCAGATAATAATCAAACATATGTGAAAATATAAAAAAAAAAAATCATGAAAACATATACATTTATAAAATAATGTATATACAGTTATAATATAATATATCTATAATTATAAAATAATATATTTATAGTCATTAAATAATAAATTTGAACATATTAAGCAGATAATCAAACATAAATGAAAAGAAAAAATAAATTTATGAAAGCAAATAATGAATCTACATGTATAAAATAATGTATATATAATTATTAAATAATGAATCTGAATATAGTAAGCAAATAATAGATTATTAAATAATGAATTTGAATATAGTAATCAAATAATTAAACACATAAAAAAAGATGAAAAAAATGTTGGAAAAAATTGTGATTATGAGCCATTTTGAGAGGATAATTCGGGTGGGTCACACAATTCGGTTTTGAGAGAAAGACCAGGATATATATCCTTTGACATGAGGATTATGAATTAATGTATTCATATGCTCAAAATGGAGAATGTGTGAATAAAAATTAAAACTCAAAATAAGTTTCTTGGTAAGAAGATTTAAATGTGAAAAGTGAGTGAGAATGTGTCCCACATCATTAAAAATTGAAATTGGACTTATGTTTATATATTAAAATACATTCTTACATGAGTAAGAAAAGTAGAATGAAAGACTCTTTTTTGTGCGCTCAGGTGCATGGGGTGCAAATCCATGGTCCGAGATGGGCCAAGGCACGACCTGTATACACGAATGTTTGCCCAAAATCTCGTGGTCCTGAACAAATCCAATTTTTACAAATTATTTTTTATTTCTTGAAAATTTGGCAACACTCGCGTGTGGATTCACACGGTTAGGCCACTTACGCATAGTGTGTGCAAGGCAGATCCACACTCCCATGTGGATTTTATTCCAGAATGGTCTTTTGAGTTCCATGTCTTTTGGAATGTTAATTTCTGATATTTCAAAAAGTAATTTCACCATTATTTAAGAGTTACAAAAACATTATTGATAGCCTTAAAGGAAATTAATCACAATTAATCTCATGTTTCCTCCATCTAATATAAATAGGTGGTTTTAGCTTGAACTTTTAGGAGTTTTTTTTTTTTGAAGAGTTTACTTTGCTTCTTCTTGAAAAGTTCTTTTTTTTTCCTCATTATTCTTCTTAAGTGATAGAGAGTGTGATAAATTAAAAGTTCGTTGTAAGTAGGTGTTGTGTGTTCAGCAACTACTTGGAATCTGTTGTATCCTGGGAGACAAACGCCGGTTATCCTAAATACGAGTGTGAGAGGCGAATTTGTCTTAAGGAAACTGTGTGCTACACAGATCTCAAATTGATTTTCCATTTCTATTGTTTTTTAATATTGAATTAATGAATTCTCCTTTTATTGTGTGTTTCTCCTAACAAAAAATTTATAAAACAAATAATGAATATACAATTATAAAATAATATATCTATAATAGTAAATAATGAATTTGAATTTGGTAAACAGATAATTAATCAAACATATAAAAAAAATGAAACTGATTCATAAAAACAAATAATGAATCAACAGTTATAAAATAATATATTTATACTTATTAAATAATTGACATACAGTTATTAAAATAATATATTTATAGTTAATAAATAATAAATATATAGAAAAGTTAGCAATTTATAACTCTCGTAAACGTGAATAGATTTTTAGAGTACATAATACTGTGCATCCAGATACATGATATAACAATTTTCTTATTTAAAAATAGAGCTCGTGACAACCCAATAATATATATATATATATATATATATATATAGATATATATATATATATCGTCGTCTAGCAGTGAAGGAATGTTTCCACAACAGATTCATTTGTTAATTGATTAAAGATGATGATCGATGATGATGATGAAATTGAGTATGTTGTTAATTGGCATTTGTTACATTTCAACATCGATGCTGTTAATTAATCAAACAACCCAATAATATATATATGCATGGGCGGACCCATACATAAACTGACCCCACTATTTTTTTTTTTTCATATTATATATAAATTATAATTTGATCCCACTAATATCTTTCTTTTTTTAATTTATTTATTTTTATTAACTTCTATTTTCTTTATAGAGATAAACTATTTGACTATAACTTACTTATATGCGTAAATAAATTCTCATTAATTACTTGTGTATTAATAGTTAGATATATATCATTGTGTTGAATATATAAATTTTCTTCTAATTCTAAAAAATTCTTAGAAGATTAGATTTACTATGTTATCCGTAAATCAATCTAATTATATAATGACATGTATGCATATTGTTTTTACATCAACTAATGAGAATATAAAAATCAAATGTATTGGCCTACAAATAATGTGATAAATCCGGTTTACTTAATAATTTCTCACTAATTTCAATTCTCAATTCATACCCATGTTGAAAATTCTTTTAACCAATAATAATATTATAAAACTGACTTAATTTTCAATATCCTTAAATAATAATTAAAAAAAATAACCAAATAAAATGTTTGATTTCTTATATTGAAAATGATATTTTTGATTATATTTTTGATGAAACTATTATACAATAATACGAAAATATGAAAATTCGAAAGAAATAATTGTAATTGGTGACCGCATAATATTAAAATTTATCATTAAAATATTTATATTTTATTATTTAATTTTGATCCATCTAAAAATTTTTTGGCTAGATCTGCCCTTGCCTCAATTAGTAGATAATGTTAGACTTGGCCATTCCATTTCAGAACCAGACCGATAGTCAATAGTTTCTGGCTAGAACTGGATCGGAACGTTGAGGGATCGGTTTAGGGTCGGTTCAACTGATTTTGAAACCGAAACAGCCAGTTTTGGTTCAAAACTGGTCAGAAAAAAATAAGCAGGCATGTGGGACCCACCTGCCTGCACGTCAGAATAGTCAGTGACCGTTCTGACGCTAGGTTTAGAGACCTGACACGCATCAAGTCCCTCCCCTCCCCCTTCCCAACGGTCTTTTGACTGTTTTTTTAAAATTTTTTTAATATTAATTTATAATATAAATATAGTAAAAGACAAAAATGACACTATAACTGAAAAATAACATATATAATTTAAGAGTATTTTTTTTTTCAACTATTCAAAATTTTCTCTATAAGTACCTTATCATGTCCTTGTCCAAATTGCAAAACAAATTTTTGAATGTCCAGTTTTAACAGTTGTTGATGAACAAACATTTAGTTCAGAAGGTAATATTTTGGATGAGGTGCGATCAAGTTTAGCTTCCGAATCAATTGAAGTTCAAACATGTATCGCTGATTGGACTAAAATGACCATAAGACAACAAGAGTTTGAAAATGAGAGATACAATAAAGAATTAACTTCTACGACCGAAGGAACCGTTGGCACATCCGATACCGGCGGTTCGTATTAAATAAAATAAATGAGTATTCAATAAATTTAAAAGGTAAGAAAACTAAGTAGACTTTAATTCTTCTAAACCCTAAAAGGATACACAACTTAATTAATAGTAAAAAAAATTAACTTCAAGTCAATTTATTATTTTTAATATTTTTTTCAATTTTTTCTTTTCAAATTTACCTTGAATATTTTTTAAAATTACAAATAAATAATCCACTTATAAATTTTTAACATTTTTACTTTCATATTTTTTTTTTCACATTTAGCTTAAATAATTTTTAAAATTAAAACTAAATATTCCACTTAAAATTTTTTTAATTTATTACTTTTAAATATTTCTTAAATTTAACTTAAATATTTATTACTTCTTCTCTCGTTATCCTAATTTAAATTTTCTTCTGAAATTATACAATTAACTACAAATAATTACAATTTATATAAATAATACACTATTTTAACTTTAATTATATTTGTTTAACTCATTAATTATTTTCAATTATTAAATTTAATTTTAATTTTACATAAAAATAATAATTTGAACCGGCTGAATAGGGAAAAAACTGACAAAAAATTGTCCTCGGCCGATTCCAGTACGGTTCAAATTTTTTTGAACCGTAGAACTGGCGGTTCCAAATCGCTGGCCAGGTCTAGAAAATGTTATCCTTTTTAAGTTTTCCTCATTTTTCCTCTTCTTTTTCTAACCATGTGAGGTTGGTCTTCTTGGCTTCTCATGTTTATTTATTTGTTTATTCATTTTTTTTTTTTTTACTTCTATAACTTTGTAAATATATAAGAATCATTCCCTACATTTTCTTTGTGAGCTGAAAAGAATGGTTGAACTCTATTCAAGGAATTGGGTTTTATTATTTGTTTATTTTAATTAACTTAAATTATTTTAATATTATGGGGGTCCTCATAGAAAATGACGTCCCTTCAAGGACCACATATGCAAAAGGGCAAAAACAAAAAATGTAGCATAATATGCATATAATTTTCCCTCGTACCTAAAAGAAATTGTGACAAATACAAATCTGCAACTACATTGAGAAGAAAAATCAGAAACCCATAATTAATATGAAAGGAATCGATGATTCTAATTCATCTTGTGTGAGATGATTGCTACTCCGTTGTAGAAACAGTAATTCCCGTTAGCCTAAATCTTCTTTCAATAGACCCACCAGTGACCGGAACATGTGCATGAAAGCTTGAATTAAATTGATCATCATCAATTGGATTCAACAATATGGGGTCTGATTTTAACAATATTTTTTTGTATGAATATTTAATTTTATTAAAAAAGGGGAAAAATCAGTTTGAACGGAATTCAAGATGATTTTAACAATATTAATTGATGTTCACAGCTTCATGGACTTCGACTATTAAAAGTCACATATATATGGTCAGGGTCAAGTGAAGAAGACAAACAACACAAACTATAGACTTACCAATCAAATTTAAAGATGCATTTATTGCTTTAGTATTCCAAATACGTTCAAGGAAACTGCTACATATAATTGTATATTGAAAAAAATTTTATGTAAATTTAGTCTCTCATTTGTAGACTAATAATATATATTATACAGTGAAATAAATATAAATTTATTAGTTGTTATATAATTCCCATCGGTAAATGTTAATAAAATAATTCAAGGTTATATTAGTTTAACAGATGAATATATTTTATATCTGTTCTTTTCTTGGGCTAATTAATAACTGTGGTCCACTTAATAAATGGCCATATATAAGAAATAATGCCTTGTTGAATATTTTGCCACAATAGTCAGTCTTCGGTGTCAACATTCATATTAATTATCACATTTCAACTTTCCCATCTTGATTTCAGTTATTGTGTATCCACAGTTTTAAGTGAACACTCAAAAATCAGATTTGATTCGGTTTCCTTTCTGGACCCTAAATTGCTCAAATCAAGCCAATCATAATCATATGAGCAAAGATATGTTGGTGCATAATGAGATATGGGTTATTAAAATCAGAGTCTTAATTTCTAAAATTATTCTAACATAAATGTTTGGGAATTTTGGGTATAGTATTAATTAAAATAAGCAAATAATGTCAATTAAGATGTGGCTTGATAAGTATTCTCACTTGTGAGAATGTAGGAGGTTTCGAACTCAAGTTCTCTCGCCACTATTTATTAATATTAGTAGAAATTTAATATTTTTATAGTATATGTAAGTAAATGACAATTTTCTGCTGTATAGCTCACGGCCTATTAAATTTTCTAGCGAAGAAAAAGAAAACAAATTAATAATTATGATTCTGATTCAATGAATTGAAGATTGAAGAATTTCCTTGCTGCTGCAGGCCCACTCCTATACAGAATATCAACCTATCCTAGATATAGCAGATACCCTAAATAAGGAGGAAAAAAATTGTATATGGTCACACCTACCTTGGCCAGCCATTAATAGAGGATAAAAAAAAATAGAAATTTATTGAATGTTTTGGAATTGTCATAAAGTCATTTTCACATTGCAGCTATATATTCTTGCGCCAAAAATGTTAAAATAATTAATGATTGTTTAGGTGATGATTTTCTGGATATATAAGTTTTATTAAATAATTGTGAATAATTAGATATGTTAATTAATTAATGTTAAGGTTGGCTCTAATCTTTGAATTAATTATGTTACTTCAAAGAATCAAACTCATGCTGTTGCTTATTTTCCTTCAAAACAACAAAAAGCTACTCATGATTTCAGTGATTTCACACCACAAATGAGAAATGATCCTCATCTATTATCAACATGCACATCATCTTCAGCTGTTATCCTGTGAGGATAGAAAGCCACAACGTTTTACAGATTAAACAAAACAATATCTTTATTAAAATAATAGCGATAATTCATTGTTTTATCTTTGTAGGACAACTCAGAATAAAACCAACTAGGTTAACTCCAAATTCATAATAAAAATAATTATAAAAACTGTCAAATTGATTAATTCCAATCAAGTACGATGTGAATAATGATAATATTAAACTAATAAAAATTGACATATTAAAATATGTTATAGTATTTAATAATTAAGCTAAAAGTCCCAAACTGTAATTAATTAATTATTAAGTTTAAAGAAGAGGCCAACTAACATGCAGCAAATTAATTGTTAATTATTCGATCAATTGAAAAATAATTGCAATAAAAACAATTTTGAAAAATATTTAAAAACTAAAAAAAATAATAATAAAATGAGGGAAGGAAAAATAAAAAGCCAAGAAACCATGAACACTCCAATGAAATTTATATTTTTATTAACAAAAATATGACGATATCATGTGAAAAAGATAAATGAACGGTAAAGTCAATAATTTTTGCTTATTGGTAGATAGATTCTTGCTTTGCATGTGATTTTCTACATTTTAAGATAATAATTTTTGGAAAATTGACAAATAAATATGTAAACGTGTAAAACTTATTATCACAACTAACAAATCATGCTAAACAAAATTCCAAAATTAACAAAACTAAAAAAACTCATGTTTTAATGGTCAAGCTATTAGCAAGTTTAATTTTAGGCGTATTTAATAAGAATAATTTAAGACTATTTCATTGTTTTCATGTATTTTTATTTCCTTTTGTTTTCTTTTATTTATATATATATATAATTATTTATTTATTTTATTATTATTTAAATATTATATATTTAATTCTACAAAATATTATATATTTAAAATTTTTTAAAAATTATATAAATTACATATTATCGTATATATAGGTATATATAGCAGACTATAGTATATAATTAGTAAACAAAATTATAGTTATATTATTAAAAAAATAGTAAATTGATGGGACTAAAAATAATAAAGCTTATCATAGGGATTAAATTGCAGTTGTATGAAATTATATGTGTGGTATATGTCAACTATATGTAAAGTGTATGAATTAAAAAAATTATGAAATTATATTTGTAAAATAATAACAAATTTTAGCCAACACATAATATTAATTTTATATCTTGATTATGTGTAGGTTATATGTATATTATATGCATACGTGAATAATGATAAAATGTGATAAATATTGTGTTCTTCAATTAGACTCGAATTTGAAATAAAAATAAAACAATTACGAAATATATGTGAATTATATGTTAATTAAATACTATATAAGTTTTACATAATAATAATAATAATAATAATAATAATATTATTATTATTATTATATGTAGTTTATATGTTAGTTATATATGTTATTATCACTTTATTATTAAAATGAAGCACATAAATAAATAAAAAAATTCTCAGATCCGAAGAATCTTAAATCAAGAAAAAATCCATATTAAAGTACAAAATATATACAGATCTAAACTTATAACTATGAATAAAAATATGATCTATGATTCTATCATAACTATTCAAGTCATTACAATACAAAGTACAATTTTTTGTCATCCATCTTGCATCTCCATTTGACATCTCCAAAACATACTAACATTATTTTCTTCAATTGTTTTTGCTTTGTAAACCCACATCTCGCAGTGAAATGACATCAACAAAGGAAAAATTGGTTGTTTTTTAATACTATTCACATAATAGAAAAACAAAGAAAGATAAAAGAAAAAATTGAAGAACCCAAAAAAATTAAAAATATTAAAATTAAAAATCCAATTCCCACATGCAATCACAAAAAAAGGAAACGTTTGTTTTTGAAACACGAAAATCACTTCCACTAAACTAGCCACTACAATCGCGTGTACCTAGAAAAACACAAATTTTAAACCATAAAAATTACAAATAATAGGCTTATCTACAAATAAAAACATATTTTCTTCAATAAGAAACACCAATGGTGATGATGCAACATGTAGCAACAATGTGATGGGGCAATAGCAATAGCGAATAGGTCAATTTCTTTGTTTAGGCGGGGATGACACAGATGCACATTTTAACGCTGGAAACGATAAGATCATTATCGATGATTTAACATCTTCAGTGGATTGCACAGAGAGTGGTAGAGGAATTTGAAATGATTCTATCTCAAGAATTGAACATAGAGTGAGAAATTGAAAAAATTTAAAAAGAAGAAAAACAAGAAGGGGATTTGAAGATATTTGAAAAGAAGAAAATTTAAAAAAATTAGATTTAGTGAGACTGAAAATTAAGAAGAGAGATTGAGAGAACCAAAAACTAAGGAAAGAATAGAAAGAAAATGGATTTGCCAAATATATAAATAAATTCATCTTGACTTATTTTAAGGTTTAATGAAAATATGTGATATTTAAATAATATTGTTCTAAAATTTGTCATGTGAGGTAATTTTCTCTAATTTTTTTGGACATTAGTCTACATATGCAAAACAAGATAAATTGATTTTCTAAAAAAAAAATTAATTACAAATTCTATTTACAAGGAAAAATAAAAATTCTAGGCTTACCTAGCCATATTGTATACAAATGTTGATGACAATGGAATATTTCAATGAGACTATCGGAATTTTTTATTATTATTATTATTATTTTGATCTTTAGAGAGCAGTGAACCGATGTGGGCATTGGGAGCGGCTGTGGCCTCAAGTTTATCCACAGCGCAGTCTTCATAAAAATTAAACTGCTACGTGCTAGTGACGGATTATATATATATATTTACCATACTCGTTCTAAGATTAGTACTATCCGATTACTATTTAAAATCTATTTAATTATTTGTTTATTATTTAAAAATTTAAAATAAAATACAATTTAAACCAAATAAATAATTAAAAAATATATAAATAATCTATCATAAATTACTACAAAATCAATAAAATAAAATATAAAAACTAATTCAATTTATTCAAATTAAAATAATTCATTAAATTGTAAGAAAATAACATTAAAACAATAAAATTAAAAATTATTCATTATAATAGAAAAATTATATTTCAAATTTCCAACTTCCAATTACATTTGTAATTCAACAACTTATAAAAACACATAAAAAATAATTAATTATATCATTATATTCAATAAATTATAATAAAATAAATCTTATAATATATGTATATATATATATATAATCGGATTTATCGGATAACGGGTACCTGATAGTCTCTACTCATACCCGTTTCAAAATTCTAAAAGAATTATCCATTAAAATTTAAACGGATTCGGATTGACTCAGATATCTGCAAAATTTGTACCGTTACTATCTACTATATGGTAAGTGAGGACCCATTCGAACCATGGCAAAAGAAAATGACCTATTTAATCTCATAATAAATTAAATTTATTATATTATTTATAAATTAATTAATTAAATTATTAAATAATTAAATTAATATATTGAATATTTCTCCATCCGCCGGACTTTTTGGATGATATTATTAACCTCAAATAGCTTATCTATTTTTTTCCTTTAAAAAAAAAAGGAAATAGAAGTCCACCAAACTAGTCCACAATAGAAGTCGACAGCTCCAGGGCCCCACACAGATGCTTTGCTCCTCCTCTTCCAATAGTCAAAGTCAAACCCGCACTTTGTTTTTTCTTCTATTTTATGAAATAATTATAAATGATCTTAGAAGTAACTCTTCCTAAAAATTAGTTAAAAAGAAAAAAAATTATTCAAATAAGTATAAATAGTATTGTATTGATATAACTAATATATAAACAAACATTTATATTTTCTTTTTTTTAGTTAAAAATAATAATTATTATAATAAAGAAAAAATAGAAAATGAAAGTTTGTGTGGGCAGTTGACTAGACCAAAGGATGACATTTTAAGATACCTGACTTGTAGAAACCGAGTATGCCATAATCATATTTATTATTATTATTATTATTATTATTATTATTAAAAAATAGGACAAGATCTGATCATTGGAAAAAAAAAGGATTTGAGACAATAATACAATGGTTTTTTTCCCTCGGTGATTTTGTATAAAAGTTTGTGGTAGACTATTGTTTTCTGTTACATTAATTAAATAGACCAATTATGATACTTTATTTTAAAAGAAATATGACAAAGAAAAAGTTATTACAATAACAATATGTGATGGGAACGATCCTCTGTCTCTCTTTTTCAGGAATTGGATCAGTATCCATTATTTATTTTTAATTTTTGAATTTTCAATTTTATCCGAAAATTTATTATTGAGTATACAATTCTATACAAATGGGTGATGTGAAATTATTTTATCCTTTCAAATTAGTTAGAATGCTCCGACCTGGATTGATGATTTAAAGTGATGCATATACTTGAAGGGTAGCCCCCATTTCCAACCCTTTTTAAAGTTATAATTACCTTTTCACCTAAAAAAAATATATAATTAATAAAAGTTGACGTGGGCAAATTATTATTATCTTCAAAAACAAAAGAATTGGAAAAGGATTGTTTCCAGTTTCCCCACCCATAAAATCTGCTTTAAGGCATAAAGTACTTATTCACAGATCACAAGTATACGTGCCTATCCATTCAGTTTGTATGTTATATATATTACATTATAGTTTTTTAATAATATATTACATTATGTTTTATATTTACACTTCTTACCGAGTACCACTCATGCATCAAAGTGCCTAAAATCAGTAGCGAAACTAGAGTTTCTTACCCAGTAAAGAGTCAGAAATCCAAATTAGAAGATGTAAAAATCATATTATATATATTTTAAAAAATTAAAAAGAAATAATTGTCCATCGATTCTGCCACTTATTAAAATATTAATTTTTATAACTATGATTCTAAGATGGTGAACTTCTCATGATTTGGCTTTAATTACTTTGGGATGAACGACTACTTTGGTCTTATTGCTATCAATGAGAACAAATCAAGTATGAGCTTCTGTGTCCTTGATATTGTCATCTTATTGCTATATATATATATTGATATTGTCATCTTATTATATATATATATATATATATTCCATGTTTAATTTTTACTTTATTTATTTTTCTATTAAATATTATCACATCATAATTTTATATTTATAATGCATGTGAGCTTGGAGATGAAAATGAATCCAGAGCTGGAAAAATAGTGAAAAAAATATTGGAAAAAAACATGAAAATTATGAATTTTGTTGATAATTTTTATTGTCTATACATCATGCGCTTTGCTTATGCAAACTGCAATTAATATGTTATCCAGCTAAAATTTTAATAAATTAGTCACATATGGAGATTGAATTAATATATATTATACTTAATTATAGAAATTGATATTTGATCATATTGTGAAAAAATTCAAATTGCAAATTAACACTTTATCCAAATTGGATGTGAATGTAATAGTTATTTCTTTTAATAATACTAAAAACAAAACTATGAAATTAAACAAAAAAAAAAAAAAAAAAGAGAACTGAGAACGTATTATTTTTTTTTCTTAGAAGAAAACATATATAATCTCTATTCACATAATGTTCTTGCAAATCTGAGTTGGACCCCATATAACTCAGGCATATGGATAACTATATATAATTGCATCGTTAATTACAACATAAGAATATCACAATTTTTTCCTAAAGAAAAAATAAAATATTTTTTAAAAGGTTATTATTAATGAATGCCAATAAATGTCTTGGGATCACTTTTAGTGTAAAGTGCTTGAAAGTCACGTTGTTCGTCTTAATGTATACCATGAACATTATCCAAACATGATGAGTATTATCTGACGTGTAATATTGTTTTCCTTTCTTAATCTCTTTCTCATCAAACTTTCACTTACTTCCTTCTCTTTTCTCTTTACTACTTGGTATGGTTATTTGAGCATTCAAATTAAATATAAATTGTAAACAGTGAGTTAAAGTGTCATATTATTAAAATTTTAAGTGCGCTTTTAAATACATTTTACTCTTAATAAAATTGAGTTTACATGTGCCTTATTAGCTTTTGTAATTGGAATTGTAAGCCGATGGAAATGATCTTATATTAAGACAATTGCAGTGTATATTCACATTACATATGTCTTAAAACAATTAAAAAAATTTAGAGTAATTCTTTGGTATACTTGGTGTAATTTACACCAAATGCTTTAAAACAATTGAATTATCTATTGATTATTAATGGTTGAAATTAAAAATTGATAATCTATTGTTCTAAAACTATATGTATAAATTATGACAGGTACACCGTAAAAATTCTCAAAAATTTGTATTTATTTAGATTCTATTAGTAATGCCACGTAATCTAATCACACTAAATTAAAAAAACTTACTACTTAATCCTACATATTTCACTTCAGGAAAAATATATATATATATATATATGAAATATTTGGGAATATGGGAAAATGAATATTCCCACCACCACTTGATGAGTATTAAAATTATTTGGAGGACCATCGGACGGTAGATAGTTAAGGACACTTGAAGACCTAGTGAGATATTTATTTGCAAAATTACTCTTTTCTTTTATTCTTTTGTATTTATTTCATTAAATAAGAAAAATAGCCCTACCCAAATTGATAAAATAAAAAAAATTATTTTTGATGACAGCTCAACTTTTTCATCTTGTTAATCAACGAAATAGGAGAATCTCCTATAAATAGACCAGCTATACTCTTCCATAGCCTCTATCTCTCTTCTCTTCTTTCTATTTAGTCTTGCCTGCATTTCTTGGTTTATTTTCTCTGTTTTAGGCTCTGTTTGGTTTCATTTTCTTGGACTGTTTCTTAATTAGCAAGAAACTGTATCAAAGAAAGAGCAAAAATGCCGGCCGTAGGAGGAATAGGTGGCGGTGGCGGCAAGGAGTATCCGGGGAATCTTACCCCTTATGTCACTGTAACATGTATAGTTGCAGCCATGGGTGGTTTGATATTTGGTTATGATATTGGGATTTCTGGTAAAGTTTTAAACTTTTTATTAATGTAATTAATGAATGCTTTTGATATATATATGTTATTTGAAAAACTGATTTCTTTTTTTTTTTTTTTTTTAAATGGGTTCTTGATAGGTGGAGTTACATCAATGGATTCGTTCTTGAAGAAGTTCTTTCCTTCGGTATTTCGGAAGAAGAAAGCAGACGCATCGTCGAACCAGTACTGTCAATATGATAGCCAGACGCTGACTATGTTCACTTCATCCCTATATTTGGCTGCTTTAATAGCTTCTCTTGTGGCCTCGACTGTTACCCGCAAATTTGGAAGGAGACTGTCCATGCTATTTGGTGGTGTGCTCTTCTGTGTTGGAGCCATCATCAATGGCTTGGCTAAAGCTGTTTGGATGTTAATTCTTGGTAGAATTTTGCTTGGTTTCGGTATTGGTTTTGCCAATCAGGTATTTTATGATCATGTTTTCTTTCACTGTAATGTGTTCTTTTGTTTGATCTAGAAATTTGGTGTGCTTTTGGAAGTTTTTTTTCAACAAGTATTTGTCTAGAGAGAACCAAAAAAAAAAGTGCAGTTTTGTCTGTTTTTATTAGCTTTGTTTATGGTTATTTTTTTTAAAATGGATTTTAATCTGGGTTTCCGATAATTTAGGTTGTCTCTTTGCTTCCTTATTTTCCGCAAAAATTAAAAATAACAAATCAACGTTTCCATCAGATCTGCTCTGTAATAGTTTTTTGCTTCCTGGTGTTTTATGAGACAAGTGGGTCTCTGTAAAAATATGTTAAAAAGCTTTTTTTTTTTGGTGTACCAAGTTCTTTCTGATCCATATTTATTTTGCCTTTTAATATTCTGAAGCAAGAAATACCGATGTGTTTGGTTAATGAGAAAGTTCAAGAAAGGGTTAAACTATAATAGCTTTAGCAGTGAAAGTGTAGTTTTTAATCAAATAAGAAACAAGACAAAAGCAGACAAAACTTCGTCCGTTTATTCAAAGTCTTGCATATATTTATTTAGCCTTATATTTCTTGGGGTGACGTCTCTGGCAACTATTTCCAGCCTAAGTTTACTTTTTGATGAAACAACTTTCCATAGAAAATTGATTTTCTTGATACCATCTTATTAAAAAAAAAAATAAAAAAAAAATTAAATTTGACAGCAAAGTTTTGACTTTATTTTCTTGGTACTTTATTTCATGATTATTTTCTTGTAAAAAAAAAAATTTCATGACTATTTTTATTAATTTCGTTCTTTCTTAATTGGAATTACAGTCTGTGCCACTCTACCTTTCTGAGATGGCTCCATACAGATACAGAGGATCACTTAACATTGGTTTCCAGTTATCAATCACAATTGGTATCCTTATAGCCAATGTGCTGAACTATTTCTTTGCTAAAATCAAAGGCGGATGGGGATGGAGATTGAGTCTTGGCGGAGCTATGGTGCCTGCCCTGATCATCACCATTGGCTCACTAGTCCTTCCTGACACACCAAACTCCATGATCGAACGTGGGCAGCACGAAGAGGCCAGGGCGAAACTGAGGAGAGTTCGAGGAATCCATGATGTTGATGAGGAGTTTAATGATCTTGTTCACGCCAGTGAAGAATCAAAGAAAGTTGAGCACCCATGGAGGAATTTGCTGATGAGGAAATACAGGCCTCATCTCACCATGGCTATAGCAATTCCATTCTTTCAACAACTCACTGGGATCAATGTGATCATGTTCTATGCTCCTGTTTTGTTCGATACAATTGGGTTCGGTAGCGATGCTGCTCTTATGTCTGCTGTGATCACCGGCATTGTTAATGTCTTAGCAACTTTGGTTTCAATTTATGGTGTTGATAAGTGGGGAAGAAGGTTCCTTTTCTTGGAGGGTGGATTTCAAATGTTGATTTGCCAGGTAATTACCTCCCGAGTTTCAGCTTTTTTGGGTTTTTACTTATTCATGTGATTCAAACTTGAGATCTCACAGTTTCTAACTTAAAACGCTTGTACAGGCAATTGTTGCAGCTTGCATTGGTGCAAAGTTTGGAGTAGATGGAAACCCTGGCGAGCTGCCCAAGTGGTATGCCATTGTGGTTGTGCTATTTATTTGCATGTACGTGGCCGGTTTCGCCTGGTCATGGGGACCTCTAGGCTGGCTGGTGCCTAGTGAAATCTTCCCATTAGAAATTAGATCAGCAGCACAAAGTGTGAATGTGTCTGTGAATATGCTCTTCACTTTTGCAGTAGCACAAGTGTTCTTAACAATGCTTTGCCACTTGAAATTTGGGCTGTTCCTCTTCTTTGGCTTCTTTGTGCTTGTGATGTCAATCTTTATCTACTATTTCTTGCCTGAAACGAAGGGAATCCCAATTGAAGAAATGGGTAAAGTGTGGAAATCACATTGGTACTGGTCAAGATTTGTTGCTGGTGATGATGATTATGCTAGTGGAAAAATTGAAATGGGAAAGTGACGCCCAGCTCCAATGAAAGTGTAAACAAAGTCTGCCTTTGATTTATTTAGCTTCTTCCTTTTTTTTTTCCCTTTTCTCTTTTGGAAGGGGGGTTTTAGCAGTATATATTAATTATTGACTTCTGTTTCAAAGATTATATGAAAAGTTGCTGAATTTATCAGAAACTCTTGCAAGTATTTAATGGATGAATTACGTACGGCTTCTCATGTGCTTGAGAATTGGACCCGATTGAATTTATAATTATAGAACATTGAGGTTCATGTATCTTTAGTCAATTATTTACAACTTAGTGGCAAAATTTTTATGTAACATTATAAACATATCACTCAAAGAACTTGGAGATTGGGTTCTATTTATTCACATTCTTTAATCTTTGTTCTATGATTTGTTTATTCCAAGATAAAAATCCAACTATAAAATTGAAGAAGAAAGGCATCAAAATTAATGATGATTAACATAGGTTATAATCATAATTAGAAAATTAATTATATTTGGAAGGTGGAAGATATCATATTATAAGATAAGTGGCATTTCACTAAAATTAGAATATAACTATCAAATGAGTGGATGAAGCAATGCCAACATTGATAAACTTTTTTTTTTCCTAACCATCCAAGATCTTACAATTCAAAGGCTGCAAACGGTTTGGCTTCACACCGCCAAATTTATTAAAAAATAAGTGCTTTCTTCTTAGTTTTAAACGTATTTCATATTGAGGATTCGAACTAAAATATCTAATTAAGATATCACAATTAACATATTGGAGATTCCAAAATTGATAAACTTTTAACTACAAAAGTGGAGGACTCAAATTGATTTTCTTTTTCAAATGGCATTTTATTTTTCTTTTTGTTTCCACTTGCAATAACTTTGGGTAACAATCTTAAGGGTGAATTAAATGAATAGTATAAGAATTGGATAACAATATGGATTATGGACCATATCTTTTAAGCGAAAAAGGGATTTCAGTTATAAATTTGGTCACGGCCAAGCACAGAAAGCATAAGGAGAATTGCATGACTTCATCTTTAAATTTATTTCCTTTTATCTCTTTCTTGGATTAGGAATGTAATGGATATGTGGAATTTTGATTTTCTTGGTTCATTCACATTTATTGCCAATCAATCTTTTGTATCATATCTTTAAGGATCTATAAAAGTGTTTTTTTTTTTAATTTATTTATGAGATTTCTGGGTCAATTCTTGAATTTTATTAATTAATTTGATTACATTTCGAATTAAAAGTTATAATCTCACTTGTTGCTTAGACTTAGCATGTCCCCTACCCTCCTTTTAGGCATTGGATGCGGGAAAAATGTATTTTTTTTAATCAAAATTTGTGAAAATCAAAATTTTGAAATTTGAGTTTCATATTATGATACCTAAAATTTTTTTGGTATCTACATCAACAAATCCAGTAGCCATATCAGCAAATTTAACATCTATATCAACATGAATCAAGCGAAAAATTATTTGATACCATGATCTGAAACTAGCTTCAAAATTTTAATACTAATTTAATAAAAAAATATTTTGGTGCCAATTGGATATAAATAAAAATTTTGGTAGCATGTATTCATTTTACGCCATTGGATGCTTCCTATGTTTGGCCTTTTTATTTTTTCCTTTTTGATTTTTTATTGGCATTTAAGTAGAATGTTAATTGTAAAAATGGATTAGCAGATAATTTGCATGATAGTTTTGATAGTTTTGATTCTCCATTATTTTATTCTCAACATTTTAATCCGAGTAAATATCACAAGTCATAGAAATGCCATCTTTAAAAGGATTTTTTTTCATCTAAATTAGATAATAAATTCAATTGCCATATATATATATATAACCTAAGAATTAGAAAAAAAAAAGAAGAGAAATTTAGGCCAAAAACCACTTTTTAAAAGTTTTTTTTCTATTTTAGCAGTGGTTTTTTTTTTTTTCATTTTTAACTTTGTTAATTCCAATTTCATAGATTTTTGTATTTTTTTCAAATATAAGTTTTTACTGTATAATTAATATATTTTTTAATTTAATTGAGAAAGAAAATTAATATTTTTTACCTTTTAAACATTAATTAAGAATTTCATTAACTTGCATGCCATCATTTGTCTTTATGCATAAATTTATTTATTTTTAATCATTGTTTAACTAACTTAATTAAAATATATATATATATATATATAAACTTGTATTTAATTAATTTAATTACCAAAGTAAATCTTGAAAAATTTTTAATTAAAAAAAATATGTAAATTTGTATTTAATTAGCTTAATTAAGTTTATTTACTTTGGTAAATTTTTGGTAGATTTTTAATTGAGAAATTGAGTGAATGTAAGGTAAATCTTTGGTAAATATTTGAGTAAATCTTGTATAAATTTTTGGTAAACTTTGCATAATTTCAACTTGCATTAATTTTGTAGTAAATATTAGGTAAATTTCTGGTAAACTTTAGCATAAATCTTGGATAAACCTTTTGTAACTTCAATTTTTATTAATTCTGTGGTACATTTTGAGTAAATCTTGGATAATTCTTATATAAACCTTGGTAAATGTTGAGTAAATTTTGTGTAATTTCAATTTTCATTAATTTTTTTATAAACATTTAGTACAACTTGAGTAAATCTTAAGTAAATTTTTTATAAATTAAATTTTTATTAATATTGTAATAAATCTTGGGTAAATTTCGAGTAAACAATAAGTAATTATTGGGTAAACCTTGGTAAATTTTGAATAAATCTTATGTAACTTTAACTTTTATTAATTTTATAATAAATATTGGGTAAATACTTAGTATACATTGAGTAAACTTTAAGCAAATATTTGATAAAACTTTTGTAACTTCAATTTTTATTAATTTTACGGTAAACTTTGGGTAAATCTCAGGTAAATATTGATTTTCTGTATTTTTGAAAAAAATTTTGTATAGATATTTTTAAAAAAAATTTTGAGCGACTATATTTTTGTAAATATTTATTAATTTTTTTTCCATTTTTGTAAAATTCCAAAAAAAAAAATGCATTTCACAATGATTATTTGCATAATATGATATTTGATCATACATCATATATTTCTTCTCTATGTGGCTGTAAAAACAATTATAGTATCATGAAGCATTAGCTTTCGTTCTTCCTGTTACTATATTGCAAAGAAGGAAAATGAATCACTATAGCACATATTTGAGGAAAATCAATCCCTACAACTGTTGATTACATAAAAATGTAAAAGTCAAATTTCACAACAAAAGCGAAATAAAATGCACCTCTGATTCAATCCATAAAAATGTATTGAGTTAGCACGTAATTTTTATAATTTAATTAGAAATTTTAAATTTTAAATATACAGTTATTTTAAAATTTTTCTGAAAATATTTTATCTCTTTTTAAAATTCTGCACAGTACGAATAAAATTAATTTTAATTCATTAATATATAAACCGCATATTTGGTTTAAAAAAAAAAAAAAAAAAACATCTCCCTTTCTTCCTAACGATCACTTATTAACGATAACTATTATTTAGTAAAAAAAACATAATCACAATTATCTGCGACTGGATAAGTCTTAGTACCTCGATTCACGGAGATTTCACCTCACATCTGTTTTTAACATAGCAACATTCACAGAGATTTCTGGTGGTATTAGTTGATTACATCATGCTTTTTAATTTATATACAGAAAAGTGGTATTGTACTTTAATTAAAATACTGTTACGATACTATTGAAATTGTTGGATTATATTGGATGTCTATCATTATCTCTATAGATATATTATTCAAATATAATTTTTTCTCTGTAACATTTCTACATAAGTTTTTTTTCTACTCTCTCATATTTTTTTTACCTTTTTTATTTATTATTATTTATTTTATAACACATTATCAGTATGATCACAAAAAGGTAAAGTCTAATGTTTTAATTTCAACTGCATACTTGTTTTTGGATGGATAGTTGATCATTTCCATTTTTTTCTATTACTGTTTTTCTTGCGCAGCATTTTTTTCTTTCTCGGATTTTTTTTTATTAAAGCCAAACAAATGGCCAACTACATGACATATTTTCTACTTCTTTATTCTTTCTTCTTGTGAATTGATTTTGGCATTAATCAATTGCTTTTGTCATTATTTTAATTGTTTTAGTTAATTTAGCATTAATCAATTTTTTTTATTTTCTTAATTACAATCACGGGTAAAATATCATTTTGATTTTAAAAATAGTTTTCAAATATATTTAAATATGTGTTTAACTTATAATAATAACATTACATAATGAGTCTTTGATTATTTAACTCTTTATTTTATATTAATATAAGAATATTTTATTTGTATTATTTATTTAATTATGTACTTTATTTATTTATATTATGACTTGAATATTTAAACATATGTTAGTTTTTGAAGAACTAATATTATATAGTTTTTAAAAAACTTTTATTATAAATTTTAATTCTTGAAGAACTAATGTTATATAGTTATTGAAGAACTAATATTACATACAGTTTATGCAGAACTTGTATCATAAATTTTAATTCTTGAAGAACTAATATTATTTATGGTTCTTGAAGAACTTATATTATAGATTCTGGTTCCTAAAAAACTAGTATTAGTTTTAGTTTTTGAAAACTAATTAAATAAATAACCAAGGTATAAATTTCTGAAGAATATGACCATAAGTTCCTAAAGAACTCAACATCCTGAAATTTAGTGTCTCAATTAATATCTTACGTTTCTGAAGAACTAAATATATTGTCTAAGTCTTTAAAAGACATATACTAATTAACATATTATTTTTGTATAGACAATGTCCAATTTGACAAAACTCGAATTTGTGGGGCTCGACATCATGGACAAGAATTATTAGTCATAGATACTAGATGCCAAAATACATTTAGATGTTATGGGTCTTGGAAATACAATTAAAAATGAAAATCAAGAATCACAATAAAATCGCGCTAAGGCGATGATTTTTCTTCGTCATCATCTTCATGAAGGACTAAAAGTTAAATATTTAATAGTTCAAAATCCATTAGTTGTTTGGAGAATTTTGAAAGAAAGATATGACTATTATAAATCGGTCATCCTTCCCAAGGCTCATTATGAACGGATGCATTTACAATTGCAAGATTTCAAAATTGTAAGCGAATATAATTATGTAGTTTTTAGAATTAGTTCTAAATTGAAATTATGTGGAGAAAATATTACTAACTATGATATGTTAGAGAATATATTTACTACTTTTCAAATATACTCTTGCAGTAGCAATATCGAGAAAAAAGTTTCAACAAATATTCTGAATTAATTTCATGTCTTTTTGTTGCTGAGTAAAATAATGAGCTCTTATTGAAAAATCATGAAACTCGTCCAACTGGTTCTGCTCCATTCTCTGAAGTGAATGAGATAACATATAACAATATTGGGTATGAACGAGAAAGATAACGGAAAAATAATAGTGGCCGAGGACGTGGCCGAGGTTATAGCTAAAATCATAATAAAAGTAATCGTGGTGGTAGAAATAATAATGCATTTTTCCACAAGAAGTAGAAGAATCGTGAAGAGAATAATTAATTAAAACAAAATTTAGAAAATCAATGCTATCGATGTGACATGAAAGGACATTGGTCATGTACCTATTGTATATTTAAGCATCTTACTGATCTCTATTAAGAGGCCTTGAAGAAAAAAGGAAAAAATATAGAAGCAAATTTAGCAAAAAAAATAATGATGATTTTAGTGACGACTTTGACGATCTCACATATTTAGATGTGTTGGATTTTTTTGATGATCCTGAAGAAAAAATTGATCATTTGATCAGTGATAGCAATGTAAATGCCTAATAATTATGTGTTTTTTTAGCTCCTTAGTTTGATTCATTTTTTTATTTATTTAAACATTAGTTCAAAGTGTTAGTAACTTGAATAATTTTTTTTGGATTAATTTTAATTGCATTATTACTATATTCCTTATAAATATTTTTATTTATTTATTTATTTTATTTTTATAAAAATATTATGAATTCTACTCAATTATTAATATGATTAAGAGCAAATAATGTTGTTTTATGTCTTGCAGATTGTGCAACCATGTACACCATATTAAAAGACAAGAAATATTTCTCTCACCTAATAATGAGAGAAACTTATGTTAATACAATATCTGATAGTAAAAGAATAATTGAAGGCTCTGAAAAAGCAAAATATTATGAATTCTACTCAATTAATAATATGATTAAAAGCAAATAATGTTGTTTTATGTCTTGCAGATTGTGCAACCATGCACACCATATTAAAAGACAAAAAATATTTCTCTCACCTAATAATGAGAGAAACTTATGTTAATACAATATCTGATAGTAAAAGAATAATTGAAAGCTCCGAAAGAGCAAATATATTAATACCTGGAGGTACATATTTATTTATTAGAAATGCATTATTCTCCCTAAAATCTCACAGAAATTTATTGAGTTTTAAAGATATCTGCCCGAAATTGATATCATATTGAGACTATAAATGTGCAAAATATTGAATAAGAAATATGTATTAGAGAAATTACTTGCTTTCTCCTCCGACTTATATTATACACATATGTGTACAGTTAAAACAAATGTGGTAGTAAACCAAAAGTGTACTAACCCTAATACATTTCTTATTTGGTATGATTGTTTAGGTCATCCTAGATCAACAATTATACGAAAAATTATTGAAAGCTCATATGGTTATCTATTAAAGAACCAAAAAATTCTTTATTCTAATGAATTTTCATGTTCGGTTTACTCTCAAGGAAAGTTAATTATTAGGCTTTCACCAAGCAAAATTCAAAACGAATCACCTAAATTTCTAGAACATATACAAGGAAATTTTTGTGGACCAATTCATCCACTATGTGGACCATTTAAATATTTTATGGTGTTAATAGAGGGTGAATTTCATCCACGGTCCTCCAATTATATAACTCGTAACAACTCGGTACCTGAAAGATTATTTGTAATACAAATGTACCCCAATTATGTAAATTGTAACAATTCAGTATCTCAAAAATTATTTGTAACACAAAGGTACCCCAATTATGTAAATTGTAACAATTCAGTAGTTTAACAATTATTTGTAACACAAAGTACCTCAACTTTTATTTTATAACTAAATAGTACTTATGTCTTCAACTATTATGATTCATTTAGCATTCTGTTTGGAAAAAAATGTTTTTTGAAAAAAAAATTTGTATTCTTAACTTTTTTTTGAGTTTTAAAAACTATTTTTGGTAAATACAAATAAATAGATATTTTTTCCAGAAGTATATTCGAAAAAAATACAATTCATAAAAATTTTTAAAAAATAGTCAATTAAATAAAAAAAAATTCAAAATCTGCTTTTGGAACACTCAACAGCACGCTCAAATACCACTTAGTCTCTCTAACAGAAGTATAACATGAAATATCCAGATAAATTTTTATAAAAATAAAATTAGTTGTAATACCCAATAAGTAAAATTGAAATTTATTTGATGTGAATATTACATATAATTTTATTTTTATTAAAATTTATCTCATGTGGATATTTTATATTACACTTATGTTAGAGAGACTAACAGTTAAAGACGAAAGTACAATTTAGTTACAAAATAAAAGTTGAGGTACTTTTGTGTTATAAAATAAAAATTGAGATACTCTTGTATTACAAATAATATTTGAGGTACTGAGTTGTTACAATTTACATAATTGGGGTACCTTTGTGTTACAAATAATTTTTTAGGTATCGAGTTGTTACGAGTTATATAATTGGAGGACTGTGAGTAAAATTCACTCGTTAATAGATGTATCAACAAGATGGTCACATAAATGTTTATTATCAACTCAAAATCTAACATTTGTTAGATTACTTGCTCAATTAATTCGATTAAGAGTACAATTTTTAGAATATGCTATTAAGAAAATTCGTCATGATAATATTGATGAATTTATATCTAAGGCCTTCAATGATTACTGTATGTCAATTGAAATAACTATTGAACATCATATAGCTCATATTCATACTCAAAATAGTCTAGCAGAATCTTTTATTAAACATCTACAATTAATAGCTAGATTATTGCTTATGAAAACAAACGTCTCAATTATTGCTTGGGGATATGCAATTTTATATGCAACAACTTTTATACACATTAGGCCAACTAGTTATCATCAATTTTCACAACTACAATTGGTTTCTAGCTAGAAACCAAATATTTTCCATTTGAGAATTTTTGGATGTATTGTTTATGTCTCAATTGACTCCCGTACGCACAAAAATGGGACCTTAGAGGATATTGAGAATATATATTGGATATGAATCCCTTTCTATAATCAAATATCTTGAACCATTAACTAGGAATGTCTTTACTACGAGATTTAATGATTGTCATTTTAATGAGACTCTGTTTCCTAAATTGGGATGAGAGAATAAGCAATTAGAGAAACAAATTGTTTGGAATGAGCCATCATTAAATCATCTTGATCCTTATACAAAACAATAAGAATTAGAAGTTCAAATGATCATTCATTTACAAAGTATAGCAAACTAATTGCCAGATGCACTTTGTGATCCAAAAAGAGTAACTAAATCTCATATACCAGCTGAAAATGCTCCAATTATAATTAATGTCCCAGTAAGACAACATGTTAATATTATAGCAAATGAGTCTATAACACACTAGAAGTGTGGAAGACCACCCGGTTCCAAGGATAAATACCCAAGAAAGAAAATGAAACAAAATAAATAAAGTGATAATTCAAAAAATTATTGATGCTCTTGGAGAGCCTATAAAATATAACATAAAAAAAGGTTCAAGTACCTGAAAATTATGAAAATAATGATATCTCAATCAATTATGTCATTTCAGAAAAGAAATGAGACCAAAGTGAAACTGTTGTCGATATGCAATAACAATTGATATTGTAAAGGAAAGTGAAGACATTAAACCTAAGTCCGTTAATGAACGTTGACAAAAAAATGATTGGCCTAAATGGAAAAACACAATCCAAGCAGAATTAAACTCATTAGAAAAATGCCAAGTCTTTGGGCCCATTGTTTTTATACCTCAAAACATTAAGCTAATAGGCTATAAATGAATTTTTGTGTGTAAATACAACGAAAAAAATGAAATTGTGAGATATAAAATAAAACTTGTAGCACAAAGATTCTCACAAAGACCTGAAATTGATTATGAAGAAACGTATTACCCAATTATGAATGCAATTACATTTAGATTTTTAATTAGTCTAATAAGTTTAAGACTCTATATGCAACTTATGGATATCATTATAACTTATTTATATGGATCATTTAATAATGAAATTTAGATAAAAGTCCCTAAAGGACAAAATGCATGAAGCATGTAGCTCAAAACCTCTAGAAATGTATTCACTTAAGCTACAAAGATCAATGTATGAATTAAAACAATCTAGGCGAATGTGGTATAACTGCCTTAGTGAATATCTTTTGGAGAAATGATATACTAACAATCCAATTTGTCTTTGTGTTTTTATTAAGCAAATAAATTCTGGTTTTGCTATTATTGCAGTTTATGTTGATGATTTAAACATCATTGGAACTCCAGAAGAGTTGACAGAAACAATAACTTATTTAACAAATGAATTTGAAATGAAAGATTTGGGACAAATAAAATTTTGTCTCATCCTGCAAATCGACCATTTATCTTAAGGGATTTTTATCCATCAGTCAATTTATATTGAAAAGATATTAAAATGTTTTAATATGGACAAATCTCATCCAATGAGTTCTCCCATGATTATTGGATACTTAATGTAAAAAAGGACCTTTTTCGTCTTCGAGAAGATGGTGAAGAAACATTTCATCCAGAAGTACCATATCTTGATGCTATTAGAGCATTAATGTATCTTACTAATTGTACAAGACCCGATATAACATTTTCTATGAATTTACTAGCAACATATAGTTCCTCACCTACTCGAAGACATTAGAATGGAGTGAAACAAGTATTCTGTTATTTACGTGCTATATCAGACATGAATTTATTTTATCTACAAGACTTGAAGTCTGAATTAATTGAATATGCAGATGTTGGATATTTATCTGATCTATATAAAGCTCGATCACAAACATATTACTTGTTTACATATGGTGGCACTGATATATCTTGACGTTCTACTTATAAGAAAACTCTAACTACCACATTATCTAATCATGCTGAAATATTGGTAATTCATGAGGCTAATAGAGAATGCATATGGTTGAGATCTATGATCCAACATATCAAAGAAATATGTGACATCTCATTTGATAAAGGAAATCCAACAGTGCTATATGAAGATAATGCTGCTTATATTGCGCAACTTAAAGGATGATGTATTAAAGAAGATAGAACTAAACACATTTTGCCAAAATTCTTTTAAACACATGACCTTCAAAAGCAAGAGGTTTTAGATGTTCATCAAATTCGATCAATTGATAATTTGATAAATTTATTTACAAAAACACTCCTTACAATAATATTTAAGAAGTTGGTGAACAAAATTAGCATGCGTCGACTAAGAAATATTTGTTAGAAGTTATGTTTTTATGAGGGAGAGATTTTTATACACTGTACTCTTTTTTCCTTAACCTAGATTTTGTCCCATTAGATTTTCCAGATAAGATTTTTAATGAGGCAATATTATGACACAAGTTTCTACATGAATAATGTACTCCTTTTCCTTCACTAAAGTTTTTCCCAAATATTTTTTCTTAGTAAGATTTTAATGAGGTATATTCCATGTAATAGACATTAAAGGGGAAGTGTTATGATAATATTGAAGTAGTTGAATTATGTTGAATATCTATCATTATCTTTATAGATAGATTCTTTATTCAAATAAAATTTTATCTCTGTAACATTTTTACACCTATAAATAGATGTTACATTCAATGAAAACTAGCTACTTCCTTCTTCTACTCTCTCATATTTTATCTTCATTCTTCATTTATTGTTCTTTATTTTATAACAAATACAACTTTATCAATAAACATTGGACCAAAATCATATATCATAAATATGAAAACCGATATAGAACTATGTCCTTACTAAGAGTGTGCAAAACCGAACCAAAACTAAAAACCGAACCGAATGTTCTTCAGTTTATCCGGTTTGGTTTATTTGGTTCAATTTTCCATTTAAAGTTCGATTTATTCGGTTCAGTTTTTAATGTTTAAAAACTGATTAAACTGAACCGACCAAACTTTTATTTATATACATTTTTTAATGATTTATTATAAATTTTAGATAAAAAAATTATAATTTATAATAATTTATTTTGATTTATGGTAAGATAAAGTCATGATCTATAAAAATTTATTTTAATTTATGTTAACTAATTTTAATTTGGAGTAATTGAAAAAGTTATGATAATTAATTTTAATTTATACCAATTTATAAAGTTGTGATAATTGATTTCAATTTATGATAATTCATAAAATTATGGTAATTAAATTTAATTTGTAATAATTATAATAGTTGATGAAGTAATGATTATATCAGTTTATCATAATTTATGCTATTTTATCTTAATTTATAGTTATATTATTTAATTATAACTTTAACTTATATATTATATTTGATAAAATTAAGATAATTAATTTAATTTTATTATAATTAATAAAGTTATAGTATTTGGTTCTATAATAACTATAATTTATATAAATTTAATTAATTAGTTAAAAAACTGATTACACCGAACCGAAATATTTCAATTTGGTTTAGTTCAATTTTAAATATTAATCGGTTCGGTTCAAAACCGAACCGACCCTATTCCTTACTGCAAGTGGGACGTTTGCTTAAAACAAAGTAGTTTTAGTTTTTGCCGAGAACAGTATGTTCTAGTCGTATAAGAGCTTGCTCCTCGTATCAAAAATCTCGAATTCGAGACTTACAAAGAAAAAAAGAAGTAATTTTTTAATTAGAAAAAAAAAGTGGTGTTTCTGTTTTTTGCATGACTTTATATAGCATTATTATTGAATTAATTACAATTTTATTGCCCTAATGAATATATATATATATATTACATTTTAGATTTAGGAGGACATAAAAACTTAAATGAAAATTTAAAAACCAAATTTGATTAGAATTTTGTTTAATGATGAAATATTATTCACAGTAAGCACAAGATAATTGTGCTATCTTTTCAGCTTATCCTTAGCAAACCAACCACATAATAAAAAAATTAAACTTAAGGTATAAAGAAGCTCAAAATTGGAACTCAGAATCGTCCCACTGAAGCACTGCAGACTCCATATTTTGCTCTCTTTTCAGCTTATCCTTAACGAACCAATCACATATTCTTCCAGCATTCAGCTCCTCAATCCCACACCCTTCTTGCTCCGATACCACTCGCAAAAGATTCAACGACGATATCTGAGATCACATTAATCAACACAACACAATTATTACAACTATGAAGTATCGAATATAGTTAAAAATTTACTTTAAAAATGATACCGTTAAACGGCAAAGGAACTGCTCATGGGTACTTAACCCAGAAATTTGAACGAGACCAGCTTCTTCAAGACTCAAGAAACTTCTCCTTTCTGTCTCGTTTTTATCTGCTTCTTGGCCGCTGCACCCTATCACTCCAAGTTTTCTTTTATGGGCCAATCTCTTTGGAGCAAAAATGGGTTGTTTTGGTGTCTCTCTTTGGAGAAATGGTGATTGATAGGTATTATAAAGTTTGAGAGATATCATACTGCAGTTTTAGCTCTGGTGCTGAAAAGATTGTGTGCAGATTCCTCTATGTGGTGGAGATTCAGAATGGAATTTGGATAATTCAACAAATATTTTTATGACTAGACCTTGTTAGATCTGCAACAGTTAAATAGGACAGATTTTGTGGGCTTTAACTCGGCCTGTGAATATGATGAAGCCCATGTTTCCTATCTGAGATTTTGTCTGTTATTTTAGTTAGAATTTGACTCAAAACTCAGAAAATTCAATATTCTTACTAATTATTTAGTAACAGTAATTATTATATCAATTCAAAATTGGATTATTTTCTATTTCTAAGAAAGTATATTATATAAAAGAATTGAAGGTAAAAAAAATTAATATTAAAAGCATAAACATTAAAAAGGACAAGCAAAAGCTAAGGAAGATATTATTAATTATCAAACAATTTTTTTTTTGACAGAATTTTCAAACAATCTTAACTTTTATGAAAATATATTTTTTATATACGGGTGCAAGCATATTAATTAATTAAATACAATAATATTTGACCAAGTAATTTAATTTTAGGCATGGTTGTTTGAGGTGAATGAGACAATTCAAGTTAACGGTATCTGCTAATGTAATTGTTTTCTTAAAAAATATTTATATAACTATCAATCAACGAAAAATTCACAATGGACTCATTTTTTAATATCCATAAAGCAAGAAAAATTTACCTCAAACAACCATGCCTAAAATTAAATTACTTGGTCAAATATTATTGTATTTAATTAATTAATATGCTTGGCCATTGTGAATTTTTCTTCCTTTATAAAAATAACCTAAAATTAATTATTTTATTTTTAATAATTATTTTAGAAATGAGTATATATAAAATTTTTAAATATATCCATAAAATTAATTAATTAATAACTTAAAATTAAGTTAAATGAAGACATACATTTAATTATTTTATTTTTAATAAAAATAATTATAATTATATTTTGATACATATTAGATGGAACTACCTATAAATTTCAAATTGGGAGGGTTGTCCTCAGAAAGCAAAACAGCTACTGGGACGTCAGATGAAGTGACGTGGCTGCTTCCTGATAGTCCGATTTTGGAGACAAACCAAACCATGTTGATGGGTAAACGTCTTGAACGATAACACTTAACCAATCAGATTAATTAAATTGAAGCATTAAATATATATTATTATAAATATAATATGAATGTTCGTACATGGGAAATCTGTCATCCATGCAATTGCAAATCTATAAATTTATTTATTTATTTTTTGGCTAAAATCCCCAATAATCTATAGCCAAATTGCTATCACCATTGCATCATTGCCATTCGTAATACAGTGAGTTTCTCTGGGGGCTCGGCCGATGTAAATACAGCTTCAAGCCACCCTATATATATATATATAACGATTACATTTTTCATAAATTTATTTAGGAACTGTCATATAATCATAAAATATTTATAATAAGTTGCTTGTAAAGTAAAAATTATTTCTTTTTGCAAAGAATATATTAGGATTTTGATTTGAAATTTCATAATTTGATTATAAAATTAATATTTTTTATAAGCAAATATTTTATTAAAAAAGAGAAAAAATCACCGAGAGTAAGGGAATTCAAGGTAATGAAAAAACTCCCCCAATGAACTAATACATCGAAAATAAGGTATGAACAAGCCTCATATTAAAGCAAACAAAAAGCTTAGAAAGACATAATCTGGATTCAGAAATAAACATCAATGCATCTAAAAAGTGTCTATAACTATAATCAGATAATAAAATTATTAGGTCTTGAAACACTTTGTTTCGCTAGAGAGTCAGTTATAAAGTTATTCTCTTGTCTAATATAGATAAAGGAAACCAATCCTAATCTCTGTTTGAAGGTTTCAATGAAATAAAATTCTTCATATAAAGCCCAAAATTTATATTTATCCGTTAGAAAGCCAGACAATTACATTTATTGAACTAGATTCAAAAATAATATATGAATAGAGAGAGGGATCATGTTCTGCTATAATCTGAAAAGCATATATGATAGTTAGGACTTCAACAACATTAGAGTCTATCACACCACAAGTCAGAAAAAATAAACAAAGAACCTTACTCTTCAATCATGAAGAAAAGTTCCAACCCCAACATGTCCTACCTTACCAAGAGAGGAGCCATTTATGTTCCACTTTGTGATGATTTTGGTAAATGTGTTCTTGTACGTTATTGTATAATAGTTTACAAGAATATATATACAATAGCTGTACCAATATGATAAGAATACACAAGCAAAAGATAATGATGGAAATTTGAAAAGTAATGATGGAAATACATCCTTCAAAATTCTATTTCAGTTAATGGGCTGAATGATGATCTTCACAATAAGGAATTGACTGCCCATGCAGATTTAAACAATTATCTTATTCAAGAGGAAATCTTTTACAAGGAAAAGAGTCGGATCAGATGGCTTTCCGCAGGTGATCGAAATACGACATTCTTTCATAAGCTGCACTCTATAAGAAAGCCTTTGCAAGGGATCCATACAATGCAGATTGGCACTGATATTTTGGATGATCAAGAGGCTATCCAACATCATGTCATTGATTATTATTCAAAGCTTTTTACGGCAGATCGTGAGTTTCAGTCCAACCCGACTTTGGTTTCACAGATAATTCCATCTTTGGTTACCAATTTAGATAATGAAGAGTTGCTCCGAAAACCTACAGTTGAGGAAATAAGAAATGTAGTTTTTTCAATGGATCCTTCTAGTGTTACAGGGCCGGATGGGTTTACTGGGAGTTCTTACAGAGCATTTTGGGATATTGTTGGGGAGGAGTTCATAGTTTTTTCAATAATGGAAAGCTTCCTTCCGGCTTTAATTCAAATTTGATGACTCTTATTCCAAAGGTCCCAGATGCAATTGCGGTTGAGCAGTACAGGCCGATTACTATGGATAACTTCAGTTTCAAAGTGGTAACAAAAATTTTGGCTGACAGGTTAGCGCTTATTGCAGCTAATATCATCTCTGGTAATCAATTTGGATTTATTAAAAATTGCAACATTTCTCATTGTATTGAACTGGCATAAGAGGGGATTAACATTTTAGTTAAAAAATGTCATGGAGGGAATATGCACTCAAAATTGAAATCCATAAGGCATTTGATACACTTGATTGGAATTTTGTTTTGGATGTTCTAGAAGCTTTTGGGTTTTCTTTTGATTGGATTCTAGAAATTTTTTCCTCAGCCAGATTGTCTATTTTAATTAATGGAGAAATTAAGTTATTTTCCTTGATCTAGAGGAGTTCATCAAGGGGATTCTTTATCGCCTATTCTCTTCTGTTTAGCTGATGATTTCCTTAGCAGATGGATTTCTTTGCTGACAAGTTTACGAAAACTGGATCCCATGATTTATGTTAGAGGTACCCCTTTTCCTACACATTCTTTGTTTGCTGATGATAATATGATCTTTGTCAAGGCTTCAATGAAAAATGTCAAAATTCTTGCTAAGGTTTTTGAGATATATGGCACCATGTCTGGGCAACGGGTTAATTGGAGCAAATCGAATATTTATTTCAGCAAATCCATAACAATGGACAGAAGTCGCCGAATGCAGGAATTTTTGGGTATCAAAATGGGTTGCTTGCCTTTTAATTATCTTGATGTTCCCCTTTTCTCGGGGGCTCCAAAAGAATGATGGCTTAGACCTATAGCGGATAAGATTATTAGTAAGCTTCCTTGATGGAAAGGAAAATCTTTGTCGATGGCTGGGAGACTCACTTTGATATCTTCAGTGATTATGAGTTCGTTCATTCATTCTTTTATGATATACAAATGGCCTAATTCTTTACTACGAAGATTGGAGAGCCCTGTATGAGGAATTTCCTTTGGACTGGTTGTATAGATGTCAAAAAGACTGTCACAGTTCCTTGGGATATTTGTTGCACTCCCAAAAATCTGGGAGGATTTGGTTTGAGAAAGCTTGAGGAATTGAACTATGCTCTTTTGGCAAAATTATCTTGGGCTCTAATTTCAAAACAGCATGGGAGCTTGAATTTGTTGGAGAAGCGTCTTTTAAACGCAGCAAGGCTTCCTAAGTTGCTTCCTGTTGCTTCATCAATATGGAGTTCTATTAAATCATCTTTCGTGGATTTGACTAAAATATCTCGTTGGCTTATCGGTACTAAATCAAGTATACCATTTTGGACAGGCAGATGGATATCCCCAGCAGTTGCAGATCGGATTCACATTTCCTCTTCGGAGCAAGCTAAATTAACAGCTCCAATATCAGATTTCTTAAATAATGGAGTGTGGTCTTTTCTAGCCAACATTCCATTACAATTGCAAGAGGAAATTAGACGGGTTCCACTTCTTCATAAGGAAGAGGATATTTGTGTTTTGACAATTTCAGATGATGGTGCTTTTTCTCTAAAATATGTGATGAACTATCGAGGTCAACGAGGTACTCGGCAGGTAGACAATCTTCAAAGGTTTTACTGGAAAGAATTCCTACCTCCATCAGTTGCGATGTTATGTTGGAGAGCAAGAATGGGCCGGCTCCCAACTCATGATAATTTGATGAAAAGATCTATTAATGTGGTATCATGGAGTGTTTTATGCAGGAACAACACAGTCATTAAATCATATTTTCGTTGATTGTAGTTTTTCACAAAATGTCTGGCAAGCAGACTCAGGGTTGTTTCAAACTAAAGTTAACACTAGCGGAAATATTGCAAATCTCTCAGCTGATGCTGCATGAGCTTCTTTTAGCTCCCAATTGACGGCTTACTGGATTGTAAACGCTTTTTGGGTCATTTGGTCTACACGGAATCAAGCAATTTTTGAGGGAAAGCTGGTGAGGCTATTTCACTCTCTTCGGATGCTACGGTGTCAAATTAAGGAATGTTCCTTTTGGAAATACGGTACTATATATGTACAATTCTTTGAAAGAATTGCAAATCCTCAAGCTTCTGAACGTCCAAGGACAGCTTGCAAAAGCTCCAAAAACCATCTTTGTCGAATGGCAGCCTCCACCTTCGAATTGGATAAAGGTAAATATAGACGGATCAGCAAATGGTGCACCTAGCGACTTGGGAGCAGGTGGAATTTTTAGAAATCGACGCGGTTTTATGGTGGGTGCTTTTTCTTTCAATGCTAGTAAAGGCTATGCTTATAAGGCAAAACTTCATGCGGCCCTTCATGCAATAACTGTAGCTTGGGAGAAAGGTTGACGTCACCTATGGATTGAGTGTGATTCGATTTACATAGTAAATCTGTTACGTGCTAGAAAAGGGAAAATTCCTTGGGAGCTTCGAGTGCTTTGGTCACAATGTATTGAGTTGCTTCATAACATGCAGATCGTTATTTCTCATATCTATCGCAAGGGAAACATAATTGCAGATAGTCTAGCCAAGTACGGAGTTAATACCACAAGCAACACATGGTGGCATACCGCTCCTACCCTTTGCTTGGAACAACTTTATTTTAACTTTAGCGGTAGAAAGAGTTTTAGATTCATTGTTTAGTTTGTCTTTTAGTTTTTCTTTATGGATGTACACGTGATATCGTTTTTTTTTTTTTGGATTTAATATAACTTGAGATTTTGAAAATGATGAATAATGCTATGGTCATCCTAATGATCTGGTGCGTTTTTCATTCTTGACCTCAATTTAAAAAAAATTTACTTTTAATATTCCAAGTTTCAATTAATTTATGCGTTACAACAATTATCACTGATCATATACAATAATTAATATACACCAAAATCCTGCAAATTTTGGACTGAATTAATTAGTTCTATGAAATTTAACTACACAAAAATATAATGTACTTTCTGTGCAATGATTAGCCCATCAATCCCCAACTTTATTAAGTGCATATTTGGGATTGAATTTCAGAAAAATAAGTTTTGGAAAAAAGTTTATATTTTTAATTTTATTTTAGTTTTGAAAATTGCTTTTAGTAAAAGTAAATAAAAATATAAATATTTTTTCCAAAAGTATATTTGAAAAAAAAAGTTTAGAAAAAATTTAAAAAATCAGTAAATTAAATAAAAAAAATATTTCAAAATTTATTTTTTAGAATATTCAACAACAATTTCAAATATGCTTTAAACCATACTTGCACTAACCCCGGTGATAGAGCCGTAAATTTTAGTTAGGAGTCCCATTAGAAAAGTATAAAATAATATATATATATATATATATACTCAAAATAAATTTATAAATTAATAAATAAAATCAAATTTATTTGGTTTTAACTGAACAATAGTAGATGTATTGACCGATAAGGATGATGATTTTATAATAGGTGATATTCTTTTATAATATAGTTCATTATTTAACAAAAAATGAAACAAATTAAAAATCCTGAACAAAAGTAACTCAAGACAATAATTACACATGAATTATAATCAAATTATCAATAATGTACTATGAATCTTTACATAATAAATAATCCATAGTTATAAAAATAAAAAATAAATTGAAATAAATAATTTTCATTATCTCTTATTTTAGACAAAACAAGAATTATTTACTAACTATTGACATAACATTTTTTTGAAACTGTTGACATAACATGACTTGTTAAATAAATTAAAACAAATCTTATAAAAAATTTACAAAGTGTAAATATAAATAATTTATCTTAAAACTCTTAATTGTGGATTTCCGATGAAATTTGAAGAAAGAGTATTGGAAATATAGAAAAAAAAAAGTATAATAATATAAAACGTGGTTCAAAATAAAATGATAAATTAGAAATTTTTTTTAAAATATATCGAAATTACTAATATTTCTTTAAAAATTTTGAAAATTTCAAGGGCCCAATGTCCCCCTTGGCCATGCATGGCTCCTTCAGTGACCCAACAATCCTGATCAACTATGGATTATGAAATAGAAAATTTTTTAGGTAGATTGACTTTCTTAAATCATTTATAAATTAATTTAATTATATAATAATATATATTTAATTATTTTATTTTTGATGCTACGTACGAATTTCTCTATGAAGTAATGGCCGATTATAAGGAAATAATTACTAATTAACCTATCGATCTTCAAAACGGATAAGACCGATCCCACTGTCACCGAGTCAACCGGTAACCCACTGAAAACCCAAGAGGGAGGAGTGAACTCTTGTATTATTGAATCCAAATGTGACGTAATTACTATTTTGGTTTGACACTGAAGCCATTAATGGAGATAGCCTGAGAGGATAGTAAAGAGCACAAGACCCACGACATGGTTTTCAATAAAGCTGAGGAAAAAAATGAAAGAAAGCCTTCTCTTTTTGTTTCTGGTCCCCACAATAAAATAAAAAAAAATAGTGCCTGCTAAGATACTGACACGTATGTTCTTTTTTAATTTTATTTTTAAAAAATTACTATTTATAATATACTAATATTTTTATAAAATTAAAAAAATATATAATATAGTTTAAAATACTATACTAATACTTTTTAAATTCAAAAAAATATATAATATATTGATAAATCAAATTTATAAAAATATTAGTATAATATATTAAAATTTCAAAAAATAAATTATATATTTTTCAAATTTAAAAAAATTCTAATATATTTTACCAAACTACTTTATAAATGCTAATTTTCCTTCATTTTTATTTTGAGTATGCCGAAGTCTGGCGTTATCTTTCTCCCCATGCAAATTATTACTTTATTTCTGTAAGCGAAAAGACAGTCCCCTCACAGGTGGCTTGTACACGTGTTACCCCATAAAGCTCCGATTTACGTTGCCGGTGAGGTCGCCGGGATTTGACTGTGTCGGGATCTCCGAAGCAAAAATCTTACTTTTGTGACAAGTGTTTATTTAATGACGTTCTTTTATTTGGATGATTCATAAATTTACCAATAATAAACTATTCCTATAAAAGTTGATGTTTATCATTATTGTATTTTTGTAAAATAAAAATTATTTTCTAGATAATATTTTATTATAACTTAATACTATATGATCAGGCTAAAAATGTTTTTTCTATTATTATTATTAGTATTATTATTATTATAGGTTGTGATTGGTTCACATAAAGAAATTCATAAATCAAATATATATATATATATATATATATTGGTTTTCTATTATTGGATATAAGAGAAGTAAAGATCATAAGTATTACTCCTTCCGATATGGCATATTAATTGTTTTTTTTTGGTGATTTTATTATGATTAAAAGTTATTAATTAGTTATCAAATTAGAAAATAAGTTATAAAGACTAAATTTTCATTGTTTTTGAAAAATTAAAAATTTCAAATTCAACATAACATTTATAATTTTAAATTGATGAGTAGGCAAACTAATATTTGATTTTAATAAAATTTTCTCAAAAGCGAAAATTATTATCGGAAAGAGTATTTAACGTTTGATTTAATTATAACTATTAAAAGTAATTTTAGATACAATGATGTGAGCATATAATAAGATAATAACAATATAATCCATAGCACAGAGAAAACTTGAATGGGCAAAGAAAAAAAATTAAATTAAAGAAGAAAAGAAAAACTCGTTGATCAGTTTAATTTTCCAGATTACATAAAGTTACCAACATCCAAAATATCTGGGATTTCAAATTTCAAAATGTCATCAGTACAATAGCTATCCCTCTCATCTTCAAAGCTAGTAGTAGTGCTGCTGCCATTGATGTACGTTGAGTTTGAATTCAATGGCGTTGGACTAGAAGAAGGCGTAGATAAAACGGAAGCAAAACTGAAATTCTGGTTGCTGTTATTAGAGTCCATTAAGCTTGTTTGATCAGACCCATAATAGTTGTTGTTGTTGCTGTAATTTGATAGAGAAACATAATCTTGGGTTAAACTTGAAGCAATATTCCCATTGTCACATTGCCATTGATCATGGTTCAGCTGAGAATTTTGAAGGCTTATTAGGTATTGGTCTACATTAGAAAATGGAACAAATGAAGAACAAGGCAATATTTCTTCAACTTGGCTTTGAAATTGGTTAGTTTGAAGAAGAGGGTTGTTTTGGTTTTCAACTGGGAGATTACTGAGCCGGTTTTGTTGACCATTTTGAGCAACAGAGTTGGGGTTCTCACGTTGAGATGATGATGATGTAAGAGAGGTGGCTAAACGAAGAAGTTCCGGGTTAAGTGGTTGAACCTGATGATCATGATGATGAACACCCAATAACCTCGACATGTTCATTTGATTAGATGAGCCATAGATTGATGAACCAGGAATTGAAGAGAGATCAAGAAGATCAAGTCTTGGACTATGAGTTACAGGATCAATCCCCATTCTTAGTAGCCTTTTTCTAATGTGGGTGTTCCAATAATTCTTGATTTCGTTGTCTGTTCTTCCAGGCAAACGAGCAGCTATAGCCGACCACCTACCATTAGTAAAATATATACAAACATACAAAAGGTCAGACTGTGAAAGTTCGAACTTGAGAACTCATAGAAAAAGGTAATTAAGGGGGTAATTACTTGTTTCCTAATATACTATGTAGCTGAATGATTGTCTCCTCTTCTTCGAAGGAAAATCGACCTCTCTTAATATCAGGTCTCAAATAATTAGTCCAACGAAGACGGCAACTCTTTCCACATCTTTGCAGCCCTACACAAATATTAAAATATGAAAACACCCAATAACCAAAAGTCCAAAAAATGGTTAAAAAATGAAAAATGAAGAAATTAAGTGTACCAGCATTCCTTGGAAGAGTTCTCCAATTGCCGGCGTAGCCATGATTCTGAATATAATCAATAAGTTTTTGATCCTCTTCAGGAGTCCATGGCCCTTTCTTCAGTCCATTTTTGTCACAAGAAGGTGCTCTCCCCATGCTTATCTTGAGTTGTTACTGTGCTTAATTATGTGTAAGAGAGGGAACATGAAAGAAAACCAAGAGAAGAAGAGTCTGCCAAATAAATTTGGAAGCAGCAGAGAGAAGGGGTTGTAGTGTCCGAAATAGAAACGCATCATTAGTATAAATAGACGAAGCACGAGGATAACAAATGAATCAAATACAAGTCAAAAGTATGCGGTGCCGTCCTTAGTTTATCACTATGGCGCGTGTCCCTTCTCTTAATTTTGAAGAAAAAAAAATTATCATGCCTAATCTCTCTCTTTGCCAATAATAATAAAATTATAATACATAAAATATTATTTACATACCAAAAAACAGAAAATTTAACAATTTAAATTTTATTTCTAGACTGAATTGATAATACACTATTACTTAAAAATATTTTTTATTATTAATTTTGTATTTATGAAGCAATAATTAATTTTTTATATTACTATATATATACATTATTCTATTACTGGCTACAAATGGACAAGGGCTGCCCCTTAAATTTGATGAAATTATAAATTTATCCATATAACTAACTTAAGATATCTTTCCCTAAAATAAATTTACAATCCCTTAAAATTTAAAAAGTTACAAATTTATCTGCAAATTAATATATATTATCCAAAAATAAACTTATATCCTCCTCAAATTCATTTTTTATTTTTTTTGGTTTCTGTTTCTACTTCCTAGTATTTTACTAAAATTTCTTCCTGAGTATTATATATATTTTAATTTCAACCTTAAATTTTTATGTTTTAATTTTTTATTTTTTTTTTGTCATTCTCATAATTTTGTTATCTATTTTAACATTTAACTTCACGACCTCCTAAACATAAAATTTTAGAGCATCCATTGTCAACAGACACATAATTATCTCATTTGAAAAGTATTTGAAATTTCTAAAAATTTATTTAATTTTTTATAAATTGCTTTTCTCAAATATATTTCTGAAAAAAATATCTAATTGATTTTATCTAAAATCAATTTTTAAAATTAAAAAAATACAAAAATTTTTAAAAAATATTTTTTCTAAACGTAATACTAAACTATTATCATGCAAAATCTTATTCATTAACAATAAGTAACATGTCTCTAATTTTAAATTTGTTCTCAATCTTATATAATCATTTTTTGAAAAAGAAAATTATTTATACCTATCGTTTTCCGGCTGGAAGTGTCACTCCTGGCTTTCTTGATTCATATTAGCTGTCACCAAAGTTAAATAGACACGTACCCCATATTAAACATGACCTAAGTTCGAGGGTTTCTCGATTTTCATGCGTGGCTTCACTTTATCTCACGAAAATGGCTTCAGCTGTTTACTAATTTCGTTGATATGATGGGACTGCTGATTTTTAATGTTTGACGGGGTTATTTAATTTTATTTTTATTGCACTGTATTTGATTAAAGTGTCAATTTCGGTGATAATTAGCTGTTACATATCACGTCAATTTTTTTATTATCTAAATTAAAAATTTGATTGAAAATAATTCTAATAAAATAAAAATATAATTAAATAAAAAAATTTTATAATTTTATTATAATAAAAGTAAAATTAAGTGCCGATTCAGGGGCATTTTATAGAGAAATGTGGGTCAGTTTCGAAATGATTAATACTTTTGTGATAATACAGAATTATAAACAGATAATCTAATAACAGAGCATTTCATTCGGTATTGCAACAATAGAGTTGGGTGTTTGCCGAAATATAGGAACATTCATTACGTATTGCAGATTGTGATAAAATGCTTCTCCTCCATTAAATTTCTAAGATAAATGTCTTTATTTATTTATTTATTTATTAGGAGACTCAATAGTTTGAAATATACAATAAAATGGTAATCATTTTACACATATTATAAAAATATTAAAATACTATCAATATTAGTGGATATATAGTGACAAGAAAATTCAAATTCTAAATTTCTTCCAATTTCCATAATTAATTACCTAGTTAAGAGATTAGAGTTTTAGGCCCCGTTTAGTTTAACTGTTGAATACAGTTGGTAATTGATTGATATTAATATTTGATAAAACTAAGTGAGTTGCTGCTGTTATAATATAAAATTATTAATAGAGATATAATTTATATTATTCAAAATATATTTTTATATGAAGTATAAGTAAATAAACTAATTATTTCATATAATTATATATTATAATTAAGATAGCAAAAAATAATAAAATTTAATTAATTATAAATAAAAATTTAAAATATATATATGTATAACTTATAAATAAATTTAATATTATTTATGCTTAATATATTAAATAACAGATATAGCAATTAGAAATATTTTGTTTTCATTTAAAAATAAATAATATTATTAGTTTAAATATTATTTGTATTATTTTTATATTTGTAATTATAAATAATTCAATGTTTGAAAAATTCAATTTGGAAAAAATAAGTATTTTGTAATTAATAAAATATATAAGGATAATATAGCCCAATTTAAAAATAAAATTAAATAAGTGATGGAAAAATAGAGTTTTTGTAAATAGCAGCTGATTCAGGTTAGAGTAAGCAATCAGCTACCGATTAGAAAGTTTTACTAAATATTTTGTCCAGCTATTGAAAGTTCAAAAAACTATTAATTATTTTCAACAGTTGAACCAAACATCCCCTTAATCGAAAAAAAAAGAAAAGTTAGTTAATTCTGTAAACTGTCTTAACACAAATGACTATTTATTATACCAAATATAACAAGATGACTTCTGCGAGTTTTTTTCCCCACTTACTCCGATTTCTCATGTGATCAAACTTCAACCGTTAATGTTATTGTCACCATAAAAATTATAATATTTCAAATAATTTATTGATTTAATTATATATATTGTGAAGATTTTTTTATATTCAGGGTAAATGTAATTGATGAAGAAAGAAATGAGTGGATGTCCAAGTTGACGAGACTGCCCAAAAAGAATTTTTTTTTAATTAATATATAAATGTAATAATTGGTCTTCTTTACAATAGTGTGTTATGTGGAAATAGCATTGGAAGGGGGTGTTGGCATAATTTTAAGTTCAATGGCATAGCCGCAAACCATGAAGTCATGATGAACAACTCCTCTCTCTTTGTGAGCCGCAAGTGATCTATAATTTGTTGATTTGCGGTCAAGCATAACGTCAAGAAACTCATTTTCATTTGACTTGTGCACTCATTTATTATTGATTTAGGGATCGAAATTCTGCATTTTGTTTTAAAACTTCTCGGGGAAAAAAAAAAAAAACAAAGAACAGGGTTAATTTTGATTATATTTTTATTTTACTAAAATTATTTACGTTAAATATTTTGTGACAAATGAGCTGTCATATTATATTTCTAATAATACGTTAGCTAATATGTCAGATTTTTTTTATCTATATTTAAAAATTGATTTACAGTGATTTTTGTAAGATAAAAATATAATTAATTGACTTTTTTATAACAAAAAAATTCTATAATTTTAGTATAATAAAAGTAAAATTTAACAATTATAGATGAAATTAACCTAAAAAAAAGGAAGCTTAAAAAGAAATTTTCATCAATAATAATAGTTGTATGATTAGGGAGACACCGCTACAATCCAAAAAATTTCTCCATACATAAAGTTTGTTCCTGTTCACAATTACAAATCTTTGTTTTACCTTCTTCTTCTTCTTCTTCTTCTTCTTTTTTTTAGTTTTATTTAAGAAACTTTTTTTTTAACCGATTTCACTTGAGACTTTGGATAATTAAGATTTAACTTACACTTCTTTAATATAAGATCAATATATAATTAAGTTAAATTTTATTGATGATTTATATATTTAGTGGCAAAGAAAGTAAAAAGAAATAAACCTTGAAATTAATTATAGGTGCACACGCAAATATATATGACATTAAGAGACAAATTGAACCTTTTTATAATCAATATGAACTCAAATTACAATGGCATCTACAAATTGGTGTATATGGACATGAAAAATATAAATATGGAAAAAGCTAAAAGCAGTAAGAAAATAACTAGAAATATATTTTCCTCAATTAAGTTCCCACTAGGAAAAAAAAAAAAAAGAAGTCCTGAAAATTAATATAATAAAAATATAATTGAGGGGCTAAATAGAATAAGTTTGATAAATTTCCAAGTAGACCTGGCTAACAGTTCGGAACAGCCGGTTCCGGTTTGGAACCGACGGTTCCACGGTTCAAAAAAATTGAACCGGACCGGAAACGGCTAGGGGACGGTTCCAGACCGGTTTTGAACTGACATGTTCCGTCTCGGTTCAACCGGTTCAAATTTTTTATTTTTTAATATAAAATTAAAATTAAATTTAATAATTGAAAATAATTTATGAGTTAAAAAAATACAATTAAGGTAAAAATAGTGTATTATTAAAATTAATTGTAATTGTTTGGAGTTAATTGAACAAATTAAGAAGAAAATTTAAGTTAGAATAATGAGAAAAGAAGTAATAAATATTTAAGTTAAATTTGAAAAATATTTAAAAGTAATAAATTAAAAAAAAATTTAAGTGGAATATTTAGTTTTAATTTTAAAAATTATTTAAGCTAAATGCGAAAAAAATTATGAAAGTAATAATGTTAGAAATTTATAAGTGGAATATTTATTTGTAATTTTAAAAAATATTCAAGTTTAATTTGAAAAAAAAAAGAAAAAAATATTAAAAATAATAAATTGGCTTGAACTTAATTTTGTTTATTATTAATTAAGTTGCCTACGTATCTTTTTGAGATTTAGACGAATTAAAGCCTATATAGTTCTCTTATCTTTTAAATTTGTTGAATACTCATTTATCTTATTTAATCTGAATCACCGGTACCGGATGTGCCAATGGTTCCTTCGGTCGTAGAAATTAATTCTTCGTCGTATCTTTCTTTTTCAAATTTTTGTTGTCTTAGGACCGCTTTAATCCAATCAGCGACACATGCTTGAGTTTCAATTAATTCAGGAGCTAAACTTGATCACGTCTCATCCAAAATATTAGCTCCCGAACTAAATACTTATTCAACAACAACTGTTGAAACTGGACATGTAAAAATTTGTTTTGCAATTTAGGTAAGGACATGATAAGTGTTTTGGTGGCGATTCCACCATTCAAGAATATGAAACTCTTTACCTGCTTTACTATCATCAAATTCAAAATCTGTTATTAGATAAATGTCAAGTTCATGTGAACCAGTAGATAATCAGGGTTTTTTTTATGACTTTTAACATTAAACGATCTTCTTTTTTCACACTTTCTAGTTCAACCTCTTCATGATTAGAATTAGTGGAAGTAGAAATATTATATAAATTACTAAATTTATTAAATAAGTCACAAATATTTCTTCTAACTTCATTTACAATTGAATTAATATTAATATCTTCAATATCAAGACACTCATAATAAATTTATAAATATTCATGTAACATTATAATTCTACACCTATAATCAAGAACACAACATATAAGATTAATCAAATGAATCATTTTAAAATAAGATAACCACTTATGTCAGCATGACAAATATAACATTGTGCAAAATAACATCATTTATATACTCTTTAAACACATCAATAATATTAATACATTGAGCTAAAAATAAATGACATGTAGGATAATAAATATCATTTAAAACATATGTTACATCGTTAAAAGCTTTTAAAATCTCTAAAAGATTTTTACAAACATCTCAATGTTGTGGATATAAATTAATTTGTGTCACATTAGTAGAAATAAATGAGCATAATAAATATTTATATGAGTATAACTTGTTGATTAATTCAAATGTAGAATTCCAACAAGTTGGAACATCTTTTAGAAATTTTTTCGGTCTTTTGCCATTTTCACGACAAAAATCGAATCCATGATTTCATAATTTTGGGATATCCATGCAAATAAATATTTGCTTATTTTTATTGGTTCAATTGTATCACCCAATATTTTTAAATCATTTTGCACACACAAAATTAAAATATGACTTGCACATATAATATGAAAAAATTTTCTACCAATATAAGGTCGACATAGAAATAGAAGCTCCCTAATAGAAGTGGTGCTAGCTGCTGCTGAAAAGATTTTGTTAACTAAACCATATTTTTCGAAAATATTTTTTATCAATTTATAAATATTATCTGCTAATGTCTATCATCAAATACTCTAAATGCAAGTAATATTTTTTGGATAATCGAATCATCACCAATCCAATAATATGTTATATCCATATATAAATATATGCGCTGATTACTCCAAATATCACTACAAATTGGAACATGTCCATTTAAAGAAGAAAAAATTTTGCAAAATTCTTTTTTTATTTTCATTATACAATTTAAATAAAACACATTTAAAAGTATTCTTTGGAACATGTTTAGCAGCAGGATTTAAAGCAGTTTGACAAAAATTATTAAAGCCAACTTTTTCACCAAAATTAAAAAGATAAATTTTCAACATTTATCATTTTTGCTATTTCTTGTTTATACATTTCATCATTATATTAAAATAATAGAAAGTTAGAAGATGAACTTGCAAACCAGAAAATTTGGGTTTGTTTTTTCGCGATACCAAATTAAGCCGCATGTTTATTTTCTAAATGATTTTTAAAAGTGTCATACCTACCACTTTGTTTAAATTTGTAAGTTTGGCCATAATAGTTGCATACAACTTGTAATTGACCATCATTTTGTTGTATTTTCTTGAAATGAATTTGAAGAATATCATATAAGCGAAGTTTTTGATCTAATCCTTAACCTATATTGTTGGAATATTATCTGTCATTTTTTGGCTTTTGTTGAGTGCAGAAGCCAATTCGTTTTTCATCTCCTCCTCTTCATTTTCCACATTAACAAAATTATCATAATATTCCATATCTACAAAAAGATTGTTAGAATTGAAATTGCTTCTTCCACTATTGTTTGTTATTTTTGAGAATAAAGAGAGAAAAATTTGAGAATTATATAATTTAAAAAAAATTAGAGTGTAATTAGAGAGACTAGAGAGAATTTAAGAGGAAACAAATAATTTTTTTGTGTAATTGAGAGAATTTGAGAAAGTATGTATATAGAATTAAGAGAAAATTTGATGAAATAAAATTGAAATGAATTAAGATATTTATAGAGAAAATTTTGTATAGTTGAAAAGATAAAAATATCCTTAAATTATATCCATTATTTTTCAGTTGTAGTGACATTTTTTCTTTTACTATATTTATTTTTTAAAATATTTATATTATAAATTAATTTAAAAAATTAAAAAAAAACCGTTGAGAAGGGGGAGGGAAGGGATCCGACCATTCTGACGCGCACAGGCAGGTATGTCCCATCTGCCTGCTCAGTTTTTTTTTAGTTATGGTTCGAAACCGAAACCAGTCGATTTTGAACTAGAACCGGCGGTTCCAATTTCGAATTCGGATAAACCAGCACAAAACCAATCCATCAACTGTTTCAATCCGTTTCTAGTCTGGAACCGTTGACCACCGATCTGGTTCCTATCCGGTTTGGCCGGTATTGAACCAGAATGGCCAGGCCTATTTCCAAGGACGTGGTTGAGGAAAAACCAAGCAATAAGTGTGTGGGTAGCGTAAAGCCCACGAGAACCTAACACCGGCATAACTAATATGGGCCCAAGCCCAGCTTTTCCTTTGAACGCTGCGTCTTCCCCTTTTTGTGCCGTTAGCCACCTTACGTCTCAGTCAAAGAAACAATACCCATCTCCTCCTCTCCATTCCATACCAGCAAAACGACGAACCACGTAACTACGAACGGCGATTAGGCGAAAACAACAATAGTGCCATTGCCGGTGAAGAAGGAAGCGAAGCACACAGGGTGAATCCATGAGAAAATGCACGCAGCTGCAACAACTTCACCGAACGCAAGAGATACAGCCATTATTCTCCGCGCTCTCACTTTAGCCTCAGCCGTAAGTCCTTGGGGTTCTCGATCGCCATGTTCAGGTCTTTTTATCGTCATTCCTCAGTTTTGTTTGGCTTTAATTTGTAGAAAGATTTTCTTTTCGTTTCTAATTCTATTGTTGTTCGCTGTCATGGATTTTTGGAACTGTACTTACTCCTTCCTATTTTCTTGGGAACGACTTTGGCTAGGGATTTTGCTTTTCTATCTTCGAACTTTGAGCTCGTTCTTTTAGATTCATGGTTTGATTCTTGTAACTGAATTATTGGCTCCTAATTTGTATCAATTTTCAAATTTGTGCTAGTTTATATATATAGATAGATATATATTCATCATACTAATTGCATAACATAATGCGTTTATAAAGGGTATATGAATTAATCATGTCATTGGGGCGGATGTAGTACGGCAGTTATAAACAAAGAGGTTAGCTTTTTAATTAAATTTTGAAGTACTTGCATTGTAACTTTTTGATACAGATTTTTGATCATGAGAGTTGGACGTTCACTTCTTTTGAACCAGAGAAGCAGCCAGTCAGACTTAAAGAAGTATGGGACAGTAGTTACAATTGGCTTACATTTGCCCCAATACAGATGCTATGCGCATTATAGATTTCCTAGTAGTGGAAATCCATCTTTTGGATTCTATGGGGTCAAAGAGCAGTTTTGTAGGATTTACTTCCCTAGGAATTATTCTGTATTCTCAACTACTAGTGCAGCAACACATCATGCCCGACTTGTCTGGAAAAGGATTTTTAGAAAAGGTTCTGTCAGTGGCCGTCCTTTTTCACATATAAGTAGGATTGCCCAAGCTGTGAGCTTGGCTTTGGCACGTTCGCACCTTCTAGTTCCTGGTGTTTTTGCAATTACGTGTGGGCAAGTGGCATGGGCACAGAGAACGTTGGCAGAACCAGACTACTACCCTTTGTCAAATTATTTGTACATGCATGCTCAAGATGGGCATGCTTTTGTCACCTCATTAGTGCTTGGTGTTGTGGAAGGTTTCATTTTGCTAGTGAGAGCAATCTATTTGCTTATTTTGTTTTCGCCCAGCTTAATAATGGCATCATTTGCGGATTGCTGTGGACCACAATTCAGGAAAATGTGGCTTCAGGTTGTTCATCGCACTCTGGAAAGAGCGGGTCCTGCATTCATAAAATGGGGTCAATGGGCTGCCACACGGCCAGATCTCTTTGCTAGAGATTTATGCACAAAGCTTGCAGAGCTGCACACCAAAGCTCCCAAACATAGTTTCCTGTACACAAAAAAGACTATTGAAAGAGCATTTGGTCGTAAGCTTTCCGAGATTTTTGAGAGTTTTGAAGAGGTTCCTGTTGCATCTGGAAGTATTGCTCAAGTGCATCGAGCCTCTTTGAGATTTCGATACCCTGGTCAAAAACAAGCCAAGCCTGTAGTAGTTGCTGTAAAAGTCAGACATCCTGGTGTTGGTGAATCAATTAGAAGAGACTTTGAGATAATCAACTTGGTTGCTAAAATATCAAAAGTCATTCCAACTTTGAATTGGTTGAGGTTGGATGAGAGTGTGCAGCAGTTTGCAGTTTTCATGATGTCTCAAGTTGACCTTGCCAGGGAAGCTGCACACCTAAGCCGATTTATTTATAACTTCCGAACATGGAAGGATGTTTCTTTTCCAAAGCCTGTATACCCTCTTGTGCACCCTGCTGTTTTAGTGGAAACTTATGAGCAAGGAGAATGTGTGTCACACTTTGTTGATGAACTTGAAGGGCATAATCGAATTAAAAGTGCACTTGCTCACATTGGGACTCATGCGCTTCTGAAAATGCTTTTGGTGAGAGTTTCTTACATTTCTTTCATGCTTCATGCTACTGTTGCCTTTTATCATTTTGCTTCTCAGTACGTATGTTATTCATTTATTTGTCAGTTACAAAAAAATGTCTTCTTCTTTCAGGTGGACAACTTTATTCATGCAGACATGCATCCTGGAAATATCCTTGTTCGGGTATCTCAAAACCAGTCTTCTCGAAAACAGCTCTTTAAATCAAAGCCCCATGTCATTTTTCTCGATGTAGGCATGACTGCTGAACTTTCCAAGAGTGATCGGGTAAATTTAATTGAATTTTTTAAGGCCGTTGCCTGTCGAGATGGCTGCACCGCTGCAGAATGCGCTCTAAAATTATCAAAGCAACAAAATTGCCCAAATCCGAGAGCTTTTATTAAGGTAACATGTCTGCACTTGGGTGTCTTTATTGAGATTGACTGCGCTAAGAATCCACCATGTCTCCTTCTCAGCTCTATATTTCTGTGCTTGGTGTGATAATTAATAAGGTGGAAGATATATTGTTTTCTCTTAGGTTTTATGAAACTAGCCAAGGTTGGATGGTCTTAGGCCTGAACTTAATCAACAAATATTATCATATAATGATAAGACAAACTATTTACATTGTTGGATGGTTCTTTGCCAAAAAGGAAAAAAAAAAATCTGGTTTTCAACTGGGGACTCTGTTATAGTCTGATAACAGATTTATGAGCATTGGAATATTGTCTACTTCAAGTGCATTTAATGAATCTTTCCGTGCATTTTCATTTTGATGTTCAATCTCGAATATCCTGTTTTAACAGGAAGTAGAAGAGGCGTTCACTTTTTGGGGTACACCAGAAGGTGATCTAATTCATCCTGCTGAATGCATGCAAGAATTACTTGAGAAAGTGAGGCGCCATAAAGTCAATATTGATGGCAATGTTTGCACAGTGATGGTCACAACTTTGGTTCTTGAGGTAATGCAACTCTTCTTGTTTCCCTGATATGAAAGTAGTTTTAGTATTAGGAGGACATTGCCTATTGAACCGAGTTTTTAGCTGTTAACATTGTGTACCTACTGGCTGGGCAAAGGCATATTATAGCGAAGGTGGGAAAAAGATGCTCCATTGTATGTTAGGTAACAGTTGCCACGTAACTTATCTAGATTGTCACCTGTCAATTATATGAACCCGCAGACTATTAATTCTCACTCTCCAAGATAAGCCAATCTAGGCTAATTCAAGTGGACTGTGGATAATGAATATAATAAGAATATCCATATCGACATTAGTGGTGGAAACCAAACATGGTACAACAGTAAACTGGGACTGAATGAAAATTGAGCTTCCGTGGTATCTCTACATTAGTGAACTTCAGTATTAACAAAGATCAACTGGAAAAGTCTCGAACTCCCTGACCTTCAATGCCACTAGGGGCTACTAATAATTAGATCTAGACCTCTTTCATCCTAGTACTTGATTCTTCTATTAACAATGCTAGATATTAACTCCATGTGACCTGGGATCTTTGCTTTATTGGTGATTAACATTTTGCAGGGCTGGCAGCGGAAGCTAGATCCTGGATACAATGTAATGCATACGTTGCAATCACTTCTACTCCGAGCTGACTGGGCAAAGTCTCTCTCCTATACTATTGACGGGCTGATGGCACCATGAGAAGGTTATCCTCTGCGGTGTTCCTGTGAACCAATTTTGATAGTGCTAAGACTCAAAATTATACCTGTTCTAAGAAATAACAAGAGTGTTTCGGTACCCATAGAAAATTTGGACATTTTTTTTTTTATCTGCAAAATTTTGATCCTGTATTTATTTATTCTTATTGATTTCCCCTATAGAACTACTCTTATTAGCCTGTCAACTTGTAGGCAAAAATGTGATGCAAAGGAATTTAATTCCTAACTTTTTTTCTGCCTCGTTACTTTTCTCTTCCTGCCAGTTAGCACTACCAGAGAAAGAATATAAATGCAGAAATACATTTGTAGAGACTCATTTACATTTCACTCATATTCCTTGGACATGTTTAAATTCTTGTGGATATTGCTCTTAAATGTAGAAGAGGCATCAATCGAGGGGATCGTTTGCATGTTGATCATTGGGAGAAGACAGCTGCTATACAGGTTGCTTTGTATGAACAACAGTGAAATGTTTTTCCCATTTTCCACCTAACTCTTTTTGTAATCTTTTTCTTGGATATGAAATCTTAGGCCAAAAATGGCAAATTTCGTGGCGAATTGATTTCTGAAAATTATTCCGTGTTAAGCCAGTACACAACCTGAATTGAGCATCTCATCACATGTGAATGATGTCTGCTACTCACGACAACAGAAAAAGGGAGAAGATAAATATATACCAAGGAAAAATAAATATAAACAAATGGCGACCTGACTTCTGTATTTTTATATACAACTAATTGATAAATCACAATTACATGCGCACGAGTTACAGCAGGAAAGGCTGAATGTATGCTAAACTTTTATCTGTAGAAGTTCTCTCTTTTGTTGTTACTGCTGATATGAGTTGGGATCTACCAAAATTTCTGCATGATATTACATGCTATGGCAGAGATCAATACACCTTTGCACAATATAAACAGCTGAGAAGAAAGGCTGAAATGCCAATCAAGCCAAGCAGATCCATTGTTCATTATCTGTTGTCATTCTCGATCATTGACCTCATTACTGGTTCTGTAATCACAGCCTATACATAAATCACATTCTCTTCATCAAAGGAAAAAATTACACTCTTATTTTTTAATGCGAGTAAATTCAGAATATTTATTTCATTAATTTCTCAAATATCAAATTTTTAGAAATAGATGGATAAAAATATAATTTTCAAAAAGAAAAACAATGTTAGTTATTGATATTGGAAAGATCGAAAGGACATTTCTTTTGACTATCAAGATACTTCTTTAAAAGTGTACAATTCAGCCACTGCTAACTAAATTGTCTAAAACTGTTATCAATGAATGACACAAAAATAAAAGATCAAATTTAAAAGATTACTAAGCACTTACTCCGCACATGTAAGCTCACGGATTTCTTTGATTGCTCTGCTAATGCTATAAAGGGCCATTTTCTTCACCTGATTTTTGCAACAAATGCAAAGGGTTATTTATCAAATGAAGAAGCATGAACCGGCATGCAGAAATCTCGTGCACTTTACCTCTAGACTGTCTACTCTAGCTTTATGGTGCTCTGGAAGTAGATGGAGTTCATCGACCAAATGGATGCATTCAGTGACATTTTCCGGCGAGACAAAGTCCAAGACCACATTCACACATGACTGCAGTATGCACAGCATATAAGATGAACAAAAGCAATGAGCACTACTGCAAATAAAGTTCCAGAATTACATTCAACTTCAAAACTCCAACACAATAAATCTATTGCAGAATATGAACTTCCAGTGGACAACTGAAACTAAATACAGATAATTTTGTCAAACAGTTTATTTTCCTTCTACTAGGTTTCATGTAAATGTTGGTAGCTTCAATAGTTTCTTTAAGTTTAGCAACTTAAAAAGAAGGCTATAATATTGGAAAAGCTGCACGCATACTTAGGGTTCAAGACTTTAGTGCCATACAACAGTAAACTGTGAAATAGCCATAGCTGAGACCTAAGAAAAGAATTGAGAAACTTTGTTGAACAATCGATTAAACAAGCTTTCTGAAATGCACAATTTTATAGTTTACCATGAATTACCTTAAGATTCCTAACTTGGTAAGGGCATCCAGCAGGAATGATGACAGCTTCTCCAACATGTTGCTCAAAAGTCCACGGTTCAATTTCTGGGAGGAATGACAGGTTGTACATTACAAATGTTCGCACTAATTAAATTATATATGTAAAAAAGAATAAATTGAAGTGGTACTAACTGAACTCCTCCTTGAGCCTCATCTTATGACTTGTATCAAGAAAGAAATTCTGATCAAGTATTGGATGACCCATCTGCAAGGGTACAGGTAAATCTGATTAAATTGTACATGCTAATAAGTATTACATCTTGTTAATTACTTACATCTTTTCGAAAGCCATATGTTTGAATGAACTCATTAGAGTGTCTTCTCAGGTATTCGACAAGTTTTGGAACATCCTGTCTACGAAAGACATCCCACTGAGCACCACAAGATTCGGCAGATTTTTGCTTTCCAAAATTATTGGAGCACTCTGTATTATTGCCACTAAACTTGAGGTTTTCTGATGCCCTAGAACTTTTAACAGGCCCAAAGAAAAATTTTGAGACTTCAGTATCTGTATCAGTATCGGAATCAGAGCCAGAGTCATTCTCCCCATCAAGGAACATCTCTCTATTTTTGAGACTCAAAGAATGTGCCTCATTACTGGCAGCAGAAAACCAAGATACTCTAGCAACTTTGTTGTGTAATTGCATTTGTTCTGTGATCATATCATGCAATCCTACTTCTTCCACATTTTGCCCATCTAGTGGTGCTGTTCTGCTTGCTTCATTTTGTTCATTGTGTTTTTTCATCAACTTTCTTATATAATTAAGCTGCTCCATAGATACAGGGACATCAGTGGTATGTGCCAAAATATTAACCTGAAATCAGAACAAGATAAACTGAAAATTGTAGGTGACTTATTTTCCTCTCCATACAAAAAACTGTATACCAAATGTTATTATATGACAAGAAATGAATCGGGGAAATAAATAATAGAGGTGGTGACATTGAATCCAGGTAAAGGCTTTGCTACACAATTTAGGTGATATGACCTTGAGGGGATTGATGATGATCTCCAGTTTTAGGTGAGCAAGCAATTTGGATATTGCACAAAAAATGTAAATTTAGCCCAGTCTAAGGGTGAGAGTTAGCATACCACGCTCATGCCAACTTAATATTTGGATTATGTAGCTCTCAACATATCTTTCATGGTTTTCCCATATTTTTCATAATGAAGGAGATAGTTTTCACTGAGAACAACAGGATTCAAAACCTAGAAAGAATAGCTGACATCAATGTAAAAGAAAAACAAAAACAAAATGAACTTACCACATCATATGAATTATAACATAATTTTGTCACATAATCAGCCTGCAGAAGATTGTCACCACTACCATATGAGATATATAAACATGGACCAAGGTCAGGCTTCATGATTTCATTAGGCAATTCTGCAGCAATGTTTAAAATACCAGACATGGGATCCATGTATTCTGGGAGTGGTAAAGTGTGAAGAAGTTCAGCATAATGAGCTGGAAAATGTTCTTGGAATAAATGAGAAGAAAGCCAGCCCTTCAATTTTAGCCTTTCATTCCACATGCGGGCATGTGTTGGACCCTTAAAAGATCCCATGAACAATTGCTTGATACCAATTTCTACCTGCCAACGGCAAATTTTAGGGAAATAATACACAGTTAAGAACTAGAGAGTTTCTCCCAAACTATATGATCCAAACTGGACCTAAATACCCTTGCAGTCTTGAATCATGATGCCAAAAATTCTGAATCTATCATAAGAAATGAAGTATGAATGGGAAATGAATGGCAATTTCAGCATTCAAGGAGAAATCAATATGATGATATATTAGCTCAGATTTCCCAATATTTCACAATTAAATTTCACTGCAACATTAAAAAGACACAAATTACCAAAAAGATTCAATATTTTTCCATATTGTTGAAAACTCAATAAAAGCAACTTTGCAGAATTCTGAGAGCAACAATCACATCACAGAGAAGCAAAAATATTTCAGAGAAAAAAAGTTCCGACAATCTTTAGCATCTTTTAGAAATTATTCAAAGTGAGAAGCTAACCCATCTTGAGACATTGTTAGGCAATAAATTTCATGCAAAAGAACCTCTAAAACATATGAAATGGTTGTAATTACCCTTCTGAGAGAAAATAATGCATTTACAGTCTATAACAGGAATGCATCATGTACATATGTATATACATCAGCATTTAAACTCCTGAACTTCAAAATTAAATCCAATGTTACAGTCTCCAAATCAACTAACTGGAAAAAGAAAGGAAATAAGATAACTTGATTTTTCAAAAACTAAATCTTAATAAATACTCACTATAACATGGAACATGACTAAGAAAAATACCAACCTCAAACCAGTCAAAGCATTCAACAGCTTGATCATTCTCAGACTTGGCAGCACTATTCTTGAGATAAGTGCAGAACATGACTATTGGATCCCAACTCAGATCAGATGTCCCCTGAAGTACATTACGAACTATTACAGGTTGACCTTTACCCCAATGCTTCTGAAAGTGTTCAAGATTATCATTATGGATGTCCATAACAGTAGGATAAAACAGATAGTTATCGTTAGAATCTTCTCTCCTAGCTGCTTCTTTCAATTGCATAATCTCATTAACTTCACAATCCATCCCAAGACATAATGAGCAGCATGAAGAAACATCCAATGTTTCTGGAAGCTCATAGCAGCCAACTATTTCCTCTGCACTTAGTTCTAGCTCCTTTACCCAACTTGCAGGGAAAACACTACTTAAATCAAGGAAACTATCACCACAACCACCTAACTCTGCGGGGGGACAAGGTATGCCACCATTACCATCGGGAACTTTCCAACTAGGGAATATCATAGAAGCATCAAAATATTTACACCCAGTATTCTGCTTTGAGAAGCACACTGGTTTCAACTCAAAAAGTCGGTTTCCAGATTTACAAGCTCTTCTTCGATTAGGGTATTTGCATAGAAGGGCTTTAACACTTCCAGGTAAGCTGCCCTGAAGGATATCCCAACAACAACTTAAGCAAAGGTTATAGGAACAACTAGGGCACCTTCTATGGAAATCCACAATGGAAGTCTTGCAATTATTGCTGAACCAGGAATCAAATCATGCAGCAGAGAGCAAAAAAAAAAAAAAAAATTAACTAATTGTATTAAATAAATCACAGCTTCCCAGAAGCATAGAACATACCAATAACAGTGCTTATGCCCTCCAACTTCAGCCTGCTGAATTTGAACATCAGAGGGTTTGTGGCCTGTTACACACTGAAACACATCAGAAGAAATATCCCCTATGGGTTACTCATGAAAATTAACCCCACAAGATGGATAAGAAGAAACCACAAATACCTTTTATTTTTGCCTCTAATTCTATCTCAATGCTCTGATCTTGATTTATTTGTTTTAGTACAGGAAGAAGCATACAGATCACATAATGCAAATGTAAAACTTTGTTGACATTGCTCTTGTCCCTGGAGAAGCCCTGAAACAATTTTTTTTTCTGTTGGTATAAACATCATGAATTGTAATAGAATAGTTAATGAGTTTGTTCATAATTAAGTCAAATTAGAAAGCAGACCTTACATTCAATGTCCCTGCATTGAATTGCTGAGCAGACCTTACAGCAACAGGTTCCACGACAAACTGGGCATGCTATCTTAACTTCTTCTTGCATATTAAAATACCTAAATTTCATTTTATTATCAAGAATTACAAGTCAATTATCAAGCAAATGGTTTAAAGAAATTAAGGACCAAAATCATGAAAATATAACATTTATCTGTAGTCGGAGTTACATCTGGACAAGAAACAGCAGTTCTCCAAAGCCAAGGCAAGTACATTTTGCTATGTCACAATAACAGACATTAAAATTTGTGTCTCTTTGTCTTCAACTAATAAAGTTAAGATGCCTAAGCTAACAGTAATAGTAACTTATCGTCTTGTTTGTTTTCTGCTAATTATTTGAATGACATTCTGCAAGCAAATCTAAGTCCTAACTGTGGCACAAAGATTTTGCATTTTCTATTTCAATCTAATTATGATCAAAGGCTTTACAACTTCATTAATATACCACATTGCTATTGTAGCATTTGTAGGGCAGGATAATAAACCAAACTAGTGAAAGAAACATATAATTGAAGGCAATTATTAAAAAATGATACTGAGAGAACATACTGGTCTTTGATGCAGTCCTTACAATAGAATTGCTTTCTACAACTCGAACACCGAATTAAAGTCTTCAAACCACTTCGTCTACACCAATGGCACTTTTTCCTCTTTCCCCTCCTCAATCTCACCATGTCCTTCTTGAAAGGCACAACCTTTAAATGAAAATAACAGAAAAACAAAATCAACTAACCGAAAAATGAAGATAAACAGAAAGAGGGAAAAAGAATATCTAAATGGTTAATGCGAAGAAACAACCTGTAATTTACCAATGGGCATTGGTTCGATGTTTTTAGACCGAAAACACCTTCTAGTAAGTGCACTTATATCAGCAGCTCCAATTTTAATATCACAAGGCGTAGACGAAGAAGCAACAGCTACATTGCCGAAATGTTTAGTAGGGGATATTGCCATCAATCCATTAGGCAAATCTCTCATTAACTCTCCCTCACTATTACTACTATCGATAACGTTATCCTTATCACTGTGAATTTCCTGTACCGCAACTTTCTTCTTCTTCTTTTTCTTCTTCTTCTTTCTCTTCTCTACTTCTCTTTTCAAGACCATTCTTATTAGCTCTAGTTGCAAATCCCTTCTCTGCAGCCTCTTCTTCTTCACAGCCTCATCGAGCGCTTCAGATTCACTGATCGATTTCTTTCTCTTCATAGCTTTCCCCAATTTCACCAATCTGGAGAATCTTTCGTCTTTCTGTGCCCTAATTTCAAAATTGTGAGGTACCGAATCCGCATTGGCAGTTGATTTCTTCTTGTATTTCCTCTGCAACTTAAGTGACTCCGGCACTTTCCTCTTGTATTGTCTATGGCGGCCCTGAAGATGGTGAATTTCGCAGAGCTTCTTGTCGTCCATCACTCTCCTATTGCACCGCCATTGCCGCCCATCCGTCCGCTTGCACCGAAGATGGTCAGGTAGAGGCTCATTCTCCTCCATCATACAAGAAAAGATTCAAACTTTCCGGTAAAATTCGAAACTTTCCCGGGAAAGTGACGGAAACCGAGCAAAGCTGCTGGCTTTCTTTCTGGTGATATTATAGAAAATAGAAAACCGAGTTAAGTCAAGTAAGAAAGTGAAGCGTTAAAAGGAGGGCATTTATGGGTGTGGAGTGAAGAGAAATTGATGGCAAAAAGGTGTAATTTTGGGGAAAAGGGCAGTCCAAATTGGTCTCGAAATCTTCAATTCAGTCACAATCCATGGTTTAAGAGATTGCCATGATTTGGAACTCTCAGATTCTCTTTGTGAACTGAGGCTAAGGAATCTTTTGGAGACTGTAAAATTTTCCTTAATTTTTTTGTGGTTTCCTTTTTGACTTAAATCAAGAAATCTGCAGTCACATTATCCACCTGTGCAGCTACCCACTGTAATCATAATATTACATTAATTCTCCATTTTTTTTTTCAGTTTTACTGATTTTAATTTCTTTATTTTATAATCTCTCTTACTTCAATGTTTAATGTGTATTGCACATTGTGAGAAATAGAGGCTTTTGATGTTCTAGAAATTCAGATTGCAGAATGCAATTTATGGCAGCTTTTATTTGCTGTACATTGTTATGTGATTGCAGCTTTACCATTTCCTTTGAATTATCATTAGTCCGTCACTCCTATTTTCGCTTTGTATTATCAAGATTTTCTCCTCTATAATTTAACAAATCAATCCATTATAACAGTTGAGTAATTAGATTAGTTTAGCGTTAGAATTTGCAGCTTAAGAAAAAAATGAAAAAGATATATAATTCTAACATGCTGTGATGAATTACAGTACCATGCTTGTCCCAGCAAACAAAATATGGCAGGCCTAATAAAGTTGATAGACAAGAGCTCGGAAAATCAAGCTCGAACATCCAACGGCAATAAAACAGAGATGAACCAATGGAGATTATCGAGTCCAAGCATCAAAACAAAAGCATACACTTGATTTTAGTGCAATTTCTATTTCATTACATACACTGTATTTCCCATATGGGCCAGAGCAATATTTGAAGAGAACGATGGGTTTTACTTTTACCATCCCCATAAAATTCAAGCTGGAAACTGGTAAATGAAAGAGTAAAAAGAAAAATATGAGAGAATGTGAATGAATTAGCATAAGACTCTTTCAACTTAATAGGAGGTTTCGAGAGTATTGAATATACAGCTACCTTAAATACTCTTGAGGAAGTGTTTTAATGCCTTTTAGAATCTTATCTAAGTACGCTATGAATTAACTCCATATACCAAAAAAAAAAAAAAAAAAGTAAAAAAATTGTTATTCCAAAGCTGTGAGCCTATGACTGTGATCTGTAAATGCTTCTCCCAGTGTCCAGCTAGCATTAGGGGCCCCCATCTATACTACCATCAACTCTTTTATGTTCATTGTGATCATCAAAAATCAAATGCAACATTTTTTACTTCTTGACAGTAAGAAACAATTTTTTTTTTTCTTTACTTGCAGGAGCAATCAAAATGCAAAACAAACCTAATTTTCTTAGTTCTGAATAATGGAGTGCAGCTTCATATATATATATATATAAAGATTATCACCAGACAATAAAAAGGAAAAATAATTGAAGAAATTGCTTAGAAGAAAAATGATAGTAAAGTAATTTTAAGAACTTACCTTTGTGAAATGGGAATTAATTTGCTGATAGAAAAAATGTTCCAGAAAAGGGAAAAACATGATTGGGTGCAGCGCTGGTGAAATCATCCATTCCTGCACCATCAAATCAGAAAATAGAAAAAAGAAAATTGTAAGGAATTATTAATTCATCAACGCTGCACTCAATGATGTATCTCCTGTCTGGTAAATATCAAAGAAAATCACATCACTTCAATTTCTATACAATATTAGATCTACAAATCTTTATATATAATAAGTTCAGGCTGCTTACCATATAAAATTGTACTGCACCAACTCTTTGCAATTGTACTACAATTTTAATTGCTGATACCTCGTAACAGCAATATCTAGCTGATGTGCTGCTATATATTTGTACTGCTTAATTGTACTTTGATCAATGGTTTTTGGTCTGAAAAGATCTGGGTATTCTTATATTTTTAGTTTCTTTAATGTTCCAATATTCCTTAACCATGATCACTTTATTTTTTCGGTCCAAATTTTTTTTATTCATATTTGATTTATAATAAATTAAGTCAACCATCAAATGTATAAAATTTTACTTAAATATAACGTCGATAAGGTTTTTTTTTTTAAAAAAACAAAAACCGAAATTTGAATACGAAATTTCACATCTTTTGAAAGCCTTGTTAGGAAGTGAACTTACCTCCATGTTGAGATAGTTTCAAGGAAATAAACATTGATGCAGTATTATATAAAAATGAAAACAATTTGTGGAAATATATAACTTTATGGATACGTAAGGCATTTTCTCATTTAAAAAAAAAAATGATACGTAAGGTATATTATGAATAGGTTCTATTATACTTGTAATTGGAAATGTGTGCCAAACATACTAATCTACTACTTGAAGGAAATGACTTTCTTTGCTTTTGATTACAATATTCCCAAATCAATAATTAACTAAATATTTGGATATAATCAAGGGTATGTATTGGCTTAAGTGGTTGAATACTTATTCTCATTAAGTAAGGTTTAGAGAAACTTTACACCTTTATATAATTCGATTCCGCTGCTTTAGAATTAGTCAGAATCTATAAAATTCTGGATACTAAATTTTGAAAAAACAAAAATTTGGATATGCAGTACACCATAATTCCATGTGAATATTGTAAAATTCATTAATTAATAAAATTATTTTGTACCCAAGATCATTCTATGTATATTCATGACATATAATCGCATTTTTTTTTTATAATAAGAGAAACTGTCAGAAATAAAGCCACATCTAAATAAAATTTTTACAGATTAATGCTATTTTCTCTGATAGTATATTTCTAGAATACAGAATGAGAATTGTACATCAAAGAAAATTATCTTCGAACAATTAATTAACTTCTCACTTTGAAAATATATAGTTGAATTGTATTTATTAATTTATTTTATAAACGGATCGAATTCATTCTGGGCCAACACTATATATATATATATATATAATTTAAGGATTAATACATATGCCTAAAGAGAAAAGAATCAATAACTATACAAATATATCTACACATTAATTAATTAATATCTCATGTGTAATAATATTATTTTCTTCTTCTTCTTCTTCGAAGGAGGACTTTACCCTCAGCATCTTCATGCACGATGGGCAGAACATCTTGAGGAGGAACACGCCACCAAAGCTGAGGCTTGTCCAAATGGTGACCCATTTGAGCAAATTTATCGGCGGCTCTATTCCCTTCCCTTAAAACATGACTTAACTTGCACTTCCGAATTTCTGGGATGATGAGGTTTATGTCGTTAATATGCCTTCTCATTTCTGCACATTTAACATGTCTTCTTTTTTTAATGATTTCCAATAATGTCTTGGCATCTCCTTCCAGCCATATATTGTTATCAACCCACCCATTTTCTAACACCAGCTCAAGCCCTCGTAGCAGCGCAGCCAATTCTGCAATGGTGCTACTGCTTGAGCTGCCTATAGATTCTGCATAACCCATTAAAAATTCTGCCTTGTGATTCCTGAATATTCCACCAATGCTGCCTTTCCCTTCTCTTCCTTTGTATGATCCATCAAAGTTTAGCTTTGTCCATCCTATTTGAGGCTTCTCCCATGATACTGGTATTGGTTCCTTGTGGAAATTTCTGATTATTATACCAACTGGGTTTTGAATTATTCTTTGGCCATACTTAATAATGTTGGCAAATGGCAACATTAACATTGTCTGCTATTTTTATTGAAGAACTTGAAAACAAAAAGTAATTGTTTTAAAATGAAGAATGAATTGAAGTATAGTATATATAGATTTGGGGAGAAGAGAAATCATTTGGGAAGACAATTTCCAGAATTTAAGAATGGCAGGGCAAAGTTTGATAAAAGAAGAAAAAAAAAGGGTAAATAGATTTCTTGAAAAATAAAAATTATTGTGTTAATGGAATTGTTAAGAAAGAGTTGAGTGAAGGAATGCTATTTGTAATAGAAACAAAGGTTGCATGGGAAGCAAAGACAGATTATTCCATGTTGACCAATTCAAGGTTTTTTTTTTTTTTTTTTTTATGTTTATAAATATGACTTTTTTTTTAGGTACAAAGGAGAGGGATTGCCCCAAAATAAATAATGTCTTTTATCCATTCATAATTCATAGACAGAAAAATTAAAGTTAAAAATAAAAATTCAAACATTGGCTATATTTGCATAAATATAACTTCTATCTGGAGGTTAATATAAATTTAAGGGAGTGTGGGTTTAAAGAAAAAGGAAAATGGGGAACATAGCTATATTTGCATAGCTTTTATATGGAGGTTGGTACAAATTGGGAGTGGGTTCAAGGAGAAGAGAGAAAATGGGAGGGAGCAAAAAGGGTAGAGAAAAGGGAATTGAAACACAGTTGAGAAAGGGAGGGAATTTTTTAAAAATATATATATTTTTTCGAACAACTAGAAATTATTAGGGAATTTTACAAAAACATATAATTACATTAATACCAACTATTAAAGTGTTTTCAATTTTATTGAAATATGCAAATAACAATATCAAAATTCTGAAAGTCACCCAAAGTATAATGAATAGTATGCGGTCGGTATATTTTTGAAATATTTTTGATATATCTTCAAAATACTTTAATTCTATTTTTATAAAAAACAAAAAAAAAGAATAATAATAATTGAATAATTAAAAGATCGTTGAAGATGTTGTTTAACTCATGTTATTCCTTATGAAGTCTTAGACTTAATTCGTATAATTTACTGTAGAGCTTTAATAGTAAATATATCTTAAGAATATTTTGAAAATTCAATAGGCTCATGAATATCTTACAAATACTTTAACTCATTTTTCATCAAAACAAAACAAAAAAAAGAAGGTAAAGAATTGGATAATTAATAAATAGTTAAATGTGTTATTTAGCTTGTATTATTTTTGGTGGAGCATTAGACTTTATTTGTATGGTTCGATGTGGAGTATTAATCAGTAGAAATAATGCATATATATCGGTAGAAAATGCATTCAATTGGGTATTAATCGGTAGAAAAAAAAATCGGTCAAAATAAAAAAAAAACACAAAACTATTAGTATATATATATATATATATATATATATCGGCAAACAGTAAAATTTTCTCAATTAAATAATGCCGTGGGAAGCCAAAGCCCAATTGAAAATTAAACAAATTAAAAAGCAAACCATTCGCCAAATGTCGGGCTGGCTAATAAAATAATTAATACCAAAACTTATCACTTTATTATAAATTTGTATCATATTTTTTAATTGTTGTATATTGACACTACAAATTTCAAAAATATTGCAATATAATATTTAAAGTCACTTTTTGGTAAGAAAAAGATGATGTGTCAATATATCAACTGTATACACTCCAAATACTACTCCATCTTCTTCCACAAGTTTATTCAGAAAGGATTCAATTAGATAGTATAAAAATAAAATAATATATATATATATATTAATTCTACTTTCTAATTATATAAAAATAAATTAAAAATAATGAATAATAATAGAAGCTTAATTAAAAATAATGAATAATAATAGAAGCTTAATTAAGATAATAATTGCATATGAATTACAATTAAATTATCAACAATTATGGCTATTCACATAATAAATAATTAAGTAGTCGTAAAAAAAATTAAATTAATTAATTAATTTTTAACCTCTCTTATTTTCATCCCTAATTATTAACATAACAATTGATAGTTAGATATATTAAAACAAATCCAATAGAAAATTATAAAGTGTAAATATAAAAAATTTATCTTAAAATTTTTAAATATTGGTTTCTTCTATGAGGTTTTGATGACAAGAAATCGTAAATGTAGAAAAAATATTAAAGATATAACAAAAAAATATATTGTAAAAAGGTAAAAAATATACATTATTATTTAAAACAAAAAATGATAGATTATTTTTTTTTAAAAGAATGGTAAATTCACTAAACTATCTCTAAAAAATTTTAAGAATTTCAGGGGAGCCCAATACCTCTTGCCACTAGTGTGCCTCCATCTCTACACATGCATATGGTGATTAATATATGGAATTAGGCTAATTTATTATATTTCAACAGGGCAGAAGCAAGAACAAATTTGTGGACTCATTGGATCCCATAAATTTCTCAAAAACTATATAATAGGTATGATGTTTTAAATAAGGACTCCGTCAAAAAAAAAAAAATTCTAATAAACTTTAGAAAACTCTACTTTTTTTGAAATTATTCATATAAAACTGAAAAAAAAATGGAGTAATCATTGCTTGAAAGATCGTTCAGTAATATATTTAATAGTGTTAATTAGTAAATATGCACTGGTGTATTATTTTTAAAATATGAAAATTCATAGAAGAATGTTATAAAAAATATTTTTTTTATTATTGTATTATTGTATGTATAATTTTATATTTGAAATTTTTTACCCAACAGACCAAAATTTCTGAATCTATAGTTAAACCAACTAAGCATTTATAATTATAAAGTAAATAGTGCTCATTAATATGAGAGTACATGATATATTGATATACATATAGTTAAAAAATATTTTCCATACTTTTATCTATAATTTTTTTATAGCAAATAATTAATATATATCTATCTGATGTATATTGAGCATAATATCTGGAAAGCAAGAAAGAGAGAAAGAGTGGAGAAGTCGACAAAAAAGAAAAGCAAGAGTTTGTTGGTCTTCTAATGTCGAATATATGATTTTTGATATAAGCTTTAGGCTTTCTCTTGTACCAATGAATGAGGCCGCAGAGAATCACCAACAAGAAGACACTCACTACCAAAGTAAACAAAAGAAACAAAATCAAAGACAATAAAAGGTACATTCTCTACGGGGAAATTAACGTGGGTCGACTTAGTTTTTAAAAAGCTATTTACTTTTATGTCATACTATATATATATATTCAGCTTATTAAATAGGGCACATTGAAATTAATTATACTCGTATTAAATAAAACCTTAAGAACCATAATGACTTGTTCTTTATCTGGCTTTTTATGTTTGTTAATAAAGAAACCAATGACTGTTCACCTTGTTAAACATTAATTATGATATTTGCATATAATATATATTCTGCCATGTTCAAAAGATTGAAAGAAAAAGTCATTGTTCAAATTGTTTGACCATGGTTCAGTGATGATCAATCCCTACAATGATAAAGGAGGAGTACTATTAAAAAACACCAATCTTCGAAGAAGACTCCGACGGGAAAATAGTCATGACTATATACTGAAGGTACATAGTTTACATTACATTATTTATTCACTCAATGTCCTGTCACTGTTGAGATAGGCTTTTTACAGTGACCAATCAATAATGAAAAAGTTGGTTTCTACATATGCTTAACAAGTTTGGTTTGATTTAAAAGAAAAAAAATTGTTTAATTGCAATTAATAACTAATTAATTAGGAATGACATAATTAATTTGATCAGAGACAAATTAAATCGCTTAGTATATATAGATAGAAATTATAGCTATAAGTTTTTGTTTAAATTAACTTTTTTTTTAATTTCATTACAAATCGAGTCACTGATGAACTTTATTTTAATTTTGTGAATATTAAATTAACAATAAAAAATAATTTATTGAAATAAAAATAAATTAATACCCCCATTTTTTTAGATGAAAAACAATAATTAATTAATGATTAGGTGTTCAAGGCGAGATAAATTAAACAAGGTTCGGAAGGCCGATGGGGTCTTCCATTTAATGCAAGATCAAAACCCGAAGCTGAATAATCTATTAATTTATATTAAATTCATTATTTGACTACTGAAAAAAAATTTACATTTTTCAAATGTAAGAATTCATTATGAAAAATAAAGGGTGAATTATATCGACGGTATCTCAACTATATAAATCGTAAGACGGTATTTCAATTATGTAAATTGCAACAATTCATTATCTCAAATATTATTTATAACATAAAATTATCTCAATTTTTATTTTATAACTAAAATAATCTTTAAAATACTGAATTGTTACGATTTATATAGTTGGAGTACTGTTAATAGAATTCATCCGAACAATAAATTAAAAACATTAATTAAGAATTCATTCCATAGTAGAATTTCCAAAATTCCTTTAGGAGTCTACTTATCTGGTTTACAAGCAACCGCTTGCTACTGGGATATTATATGAGAAATGCATAACACTCTTAATTTTTCAATATTATTCATCATATTTTGATTAGTTAACGAGGAAATAAAATAAAGAGACAGAAAATAAAAATATAAAAGAGAGAAAATAAAAACTATTTTTTAAAATTTCTCTCTTTTCAAAAAATAATCAGAAAATAAGTATTGAAAAATGTTAAAAAATACAGTCTATTTGTCTCTATGTGTCAAATACCTAATCAAAATTTTTGAGTTAAAAAAAAAACCCAAAGCATATGTACATTTATGAATTCGTGGGACTATGTTCCTGTACAAACAACCTAAATCTCTGCACAAAGTGACCGAATATCATTATATTTTTAGTAATCTATGCAAAAATAATTTAACAAAATTTATTTTTATAAAAATTAGTAAATTTTATTTATTTTTCCATAAAAATCACTTTTGGCAATTCTGTAATCATATTATTGATGTGAACAATAATATAGCACCACAATTTTTTGAATTTCTTGATGTAGTATTTACATAGATAATGATATAACATTACATGTCAGCATTGCCGTAAGTGATTTTTATAAAAAAAAAATGAAATTTTGTAATTTTTATGGATAAAAATTATTTTTACACAAATTATCAAAAATATAATAACCATCAATAAAATTAACCCACACAAAATTAGTTATTTTTCTTTTTAAACCATCCATGAAATTAACCTTCACAAAGTTAGTTATTCTTCTTTTTAAGTGTTCATTAAAAACAAATAACATTTGTACTTGTTGGAATTTAGAAGGCAAACAAATCACTTTGTAGATTAAAAAATAAAATTGTATGAAGAAAATAATGGTTAATTTCAACTATGGTCACTAAATTTTGTTTTTATTGCAGTAAAATCTCAAATTTTTTTGTGCCAAAAAAATTACTGAAATATATTTTCGTTTCACTAAAGTCAATTTAAACCAATTTCTGGTGACATGCCATTTACTACGTCAAAATTCTAGTTATGGATGGCCATTTTGAACTGGAACCGGCTGAATTGAATCATAATTGGCTTGATCAACAGTTCCAAGCTGGAATCGACCAGTGACCAGTTATGGGCTAGTTCCAACGTTAGATTTTTAGTGTCACGTCAAAATCTGGTTATAGTTGCCCATTTTAAACCAGTACCGGCTGAACCAGATCGGAATCGGCATGGTTCCAGGCTTGAACTGTAACCACAATTCTAAACCGGTTTTTTTAAATAAATATATATAATATAAAAAATATATTTATAATATAACATAGATAGTAATTCATGTACACATGTTTAAAAAAAAATTCATATTAAGTAGCATTGGCATGTATCACATAGGTGACTCTAAAAAATGGGTGCTCTCTCTTTTTTAAGGAAAGAGATGATAACTTTTTTCTAAGTTTTTAGATGTGATATAAATACACTCACTCATGTTACATACACATTACTTAGAAAAAAAATTATACTCTTTTATTTTACATCTAAAAACTTATAAAAGAATTGAGTTATCCTCCTTTATAAAAGGGAAGAACACTCCTATTTTAGAATTACTCATGTGACATATGATATGCTACTTAATATGAACTCATTTTTATTATGCTTATATATATGAGTTTATATATATAATTTATTTTAAATTTGGACCAGATGAACTGGTTGTTCCAAACTAGCCTTGAACAGCTCCTTAGGCGGTTTCGGGCTTGTTTAAATTTTTTTGAACTATGAAATGGCGGTTCTGAATTGGAGTTGCAGTTCTTGAATCATGTCAATTTTATTTCTAATGACACGTTAACTGTCATATTATTTAAATCGGAAAATTAATTAGAAATGATTTTAGTGAAATAAAAACGTAATTAAGTGAATTATTTGAAATAAAATTTTTTTTATAATTTTACTGCAATAAAAATAAATATGAAATTAACTGAGAAAATGAGAATTTATCATATACACGTGAGGACCATGCACATGTATATATGTTCAATACACAATATATCGCTATGACAATGTAATTAATTCACCCAATGCCTTAATGTGCCAAAAAAAAAAAAAAAGGGATGTCCCATTGGATAGGTCTCTATTGAATAGGCCATTTTCTAAATAAAAGAATCAAATTTCACTTTCAATAGTATATATTGAAGGGAGACAATGTGCTCTGCTAAGTATTGAAACATGAAATTGAAGGAATAACTTGTTTAATATAAAAGATGTTGCGATCATTTGACACCAAATTCATTCAACGTAATTATATATTTTAAATTTAAATTATGAGTATATAATTATTTTAAAATTTTTAAATAATATTTTACCGTACTTCATTATTTTATTAAGCACGCTCTAATATAATATTAAAATTAACTTATTTAATTTTTCTATTGAAAAATTTCTGCACTTTGATGGATAGAAAATATTTTAGAAAGAAGACTGAAAAAATATTTAGAATTGCTGTTTAGTACTTGAAAACAAATTTTGAAATTTTTATTTTAATTAACTTATTCTTTTATTTTTTTACAAACTATTTTTTTCAGCTTTGCTTTTAAAAAGATATCTATATGCCTATTTGAAAATCGTCTTCAAAACTAAAAAAAAAAAAGTTAAAGTGGAAGAGTAGCATTGTATTTTTTTAATTTTAATTTTTCAGCTTCAGCGCAGAAAGCGAAGCTTCTCTTTCCATAATTATTATTGATCACCTTCTTTCTTCAGTTTTCTCTCACTCCCTGTTTTTCCTTTACTACATAAACTCAGACACACAGTCTCTCTCACACACTATACAAAAGAAAGAAAGAAAATGGAATTCGATCTTGAAAACCCATTAACAAGCTTCAAACAAGACCAATCTGATACTATTCAAGACCTCTTTGTCTCCGAATCTGATCATATGCCATCAAGAAACTTCTTTAAATTCTTGAAAACCTCCGACTTCTATTATTCCTTTCGTCGAGGAGCTATTTCTCTCATTTTACAGGTAAACTAAAATCTGAAAACTATCATGAAATTTCTCTCTGCTCCTTAATAATCTTGTCTTAATTACTTTGGCAGGCACAGTATTCTCATAACTTTGAACCTTTGCTTGCTTACCTTGCTGTTAACTACATGGATCGATTCATCTCCAGGCAAGAAATCCCGGTACTCGTTAAAATACCTGCAAAATTTCTTAGTGTATTTATTGATAGTTTTGAGTTGTTGCTGATATTGATTTTTTTTTTGCAGACAGAGAAACCATGGATTCTGCGGCTTTTGGTGCTCTCTTGCCTTTCTCTATCAGCAAAGATGAACAACACACAATTCTGTCTCTCTAATTTTCAGGTAATTAATTAGTCCTTTTGTTTCGTAAATAGTATTTGATAGTAAAAGAAATTTTGTGTGAATGGAATGAAACAGAGAAAAGAAAGTTTCATCTTCGACTTGCAGAGTATTAATCGAATGGAGCTTCTGATTCTTGATGCTCTGAATTGGCGAATGAGGTCCATTACACCTTTCTCCTTTCTCCCATTCTTTATTTCTTTGTCTGAACTCAAAGATCCACCATTAACACAAGCTCTCAAAGATCGAGCTACAGAAATTATTTTTAAAGCTCATCATGGTAATAAAAATTTTGCACTCAATTTCTTGTTATTATCTTAAAATGTCTCAAATTTGACTAAAATAAAACTGATTACTCTGTTTTTTGTTTTCGGGTTTGGCTGTAGAAATTAAGTTGCTGGAATTCAAGCCATCTATTATTGCAGTATCAGCTCTTCTTGCAGCTTCCCATGAACTATTTCCATTGCAATTTCCTTCTTTCAAATGTTCAATTTCCTCCTGTGAATATGTAGATAATGTATGTACAGGCTAATCTACACATTTGCTTATATATATTCTTCTTTTTCTGTTTAACATTGATTAAAACTGTACTAGGAGAACCTGCTAAAATGCTTGAACGCAGTGCAAGAAATGTTGGAAACGGAATGGTATGAGTCAATGTTGGATACAGTATCGAGTACAAGAACACCATTAAGCGTGCTAGACAGGCATTGCACCAAATCAGAAAATGAAAGCAGCAGCACCAAACCCACTACTGCTTTAGCAGAGAAGAAAGAGACGAAGCGGCGCAAGAGGATTAGCTATTACAGCAGAAAGTGATAAATAGATACGTATATATGTGGTTAAATTTCTTGTAAAGTTCAGAGATGAGACAGAAAATAATAACTCTGAGGAGACTCTGCAATTGGTCCCTTTCTCAAGCTCCATTATCAGTTATAATCATCATAACACAGCACAACCCATGAATACTTACCTTAAAATTGGAGTTTATTTTAATAGTAAGAGAAAAAAAGAAAAGAAAATTGGCAGAAGGCATTGGAAATGGAAGATCAAGGACAAAATAGAGCTTTGAATGTCATGTCACTTCTAGTTTTTTGGTTGTGTCTGTTGCCCTGGTGGCAGAAAGGGGTTTACAATGCTTTCTTTTTTTCTCTCTTAACTCCCCTCAAGATATGCCTAATTCTATTTTCACACTCATACATATTAAAAAAATAAAAAATTATAGAAAAACAAAAATTCTAATAGGATAATTATACCCAATTTAAAAAAAAAAAATTATTTAAATTATATAAATTTTATTTTTGAAACAAATATACTTATTTAGCACGAAATTGATGCTTACGTAGATTGATCGAGCTATAGAAGTAGACTAATTATATTAAATATATATAATTATAATTAGATAATTGGAATATAAAATTTGCTATTTAATCTAATTATTTAATCTAGTCAGTATATTTTATTCATAGCAATGCCGATTATTCAATTTAGGTCAATCGACGTAAACGGTAGTTAGGTTTGGAGGCTGGTTCATACTACTGAAACTATATTTATTTTAAAAATAAAAGTTCATATAATTTTAATAAAATTTTTTTTAGAATTAAATATAATTGTGATATCCTCAAAAGTTCATAATTTATTTTATAATTTTTCCTTCAGAAAATTAATTAATTTAATTAAATGAATAATTTTTGTTTGATATTTTTCAAAAGTACCCTTCATTGATTATTATCTTGAAAATCATCATTTGATCTTTTTAATGAAAGACTCAAATTAATATTCATGTAAATGTGAATCAATTTCAAGAGCAATTTAAAGAAGAGTTTGAAAAAATTGTGAATTACACCGACGATTCTCCAACTATTTAACTCGTAACAATTTAGTACCTAAAGTATTATTTGTAACAGAAAATATTTAAACTTTAATTTTGTAACATAAAAGTACATGTCATCTAAATTTATTAAATTATTTAACGGAATGTTGATATAAACTTTTCATATCAGTAAAAATTTTCTATATATAAATATTACCAATACAAAATGGATCTCACGACAAATTTTTACTATTTGATAAAATATTTGACTATATTTAGTTTGAGAGAAAACGAGAGAAATTATGGAAAAATAATAAAAAAAAGTGAAAATTTTTTGTGGAATCTATTTTGTCATGTAACATTTACACATGAAACTTTATTAATGACGTAGAAAGTTCACATCAGTATTTCGTTAAATGGTTTAATAAATTTTGATAGCAGATACTTTTATGTTAATAAAATTAAAATTTAAAGTGTTTTCAGTTACAAATAATAGTTTAGGTACTAAGTTATTACAAATTAAATAATTGGAGTATTGTCGGTGTAATTCACCCAAAAATAAATAAACATTTAGGTATATTTAATACGAATATATATAAATAAAGTTATATTAATAATTGAACAAAATAACTACACTTCAAAAAAAAAGGTAAGTAATTTATAATTTCGAACTATCAAAATAAAAAGTGAATATATTTTTTTCCGGATGAACGAAATATTTTTTTCTCAAATATCAAGATAATTGAGAAGACTTCATTTCATGGTCAACGTATACGGTGAAAAATTAAGTTGGTAATTCAATGTGGATCCTAAGACTTCAAATTTAAATTCCAATAGAATTTTATTCAAAGAAAAGTAACAATACAAATCTTGATGAGCTGAATTACGAGATATCCAGTTTAACTAGAGATATATGTACAGTTACTTTAAAAGAGATAAAATACTCTTTTATAAATTTTATCTCTTTTAAAGTAATAACCAGTATAAATATAATTAATTTCAATATATAGTCCGAATTTATTAGTTGAAAATATCTGGATAAAAAAATATTATTGGCTATTTATAGTGTCATATCTGCAATACATTTAACCTAATAATATTGGACAGTTTATCTAACCAATCAAAATTGTGATATAATATAATATTTACATGAGCAATATTATTTTATTAAAATGTGACCGTATTTACATGAGTGTTGAACTCATTATTATGTTTCATCAAACTCAAAGTAAAGTAGATTTTGAGACGATTTAAAATCATGAGTCTATACCATAGTTGGCCGGCTGTTAACAATAATTATATATTTTTAGAATATAATCATAAATTTTTGGTTTGGTAAAACTTCAGTTCTGATTTTTATGTGAAAAAAGTATTTAAAAATGCTTTTGGAGAAATCCATTTGAATTTAAATTTATTTAAAATTTTTGTTGTAAATAAAAGAGCTGATTTATTTAATAAAAATTGATTTTTGAGGTTGAGAAATATTTCATATTATAAACTTTGATTTTGTGAAAAAAAAAATTTCAAATTATGCTTGTTTGATAATTCTACCTACTAACATATTAAAAAAATGTATCATCTTACAAAGGATAAGATATCTTTGAAATCTCAATTTACCCCCACTTGAGCTATTGTAGACCTACAGATCCAAGCGTCAAAGTAGTAAGAATTTAGCAGAACTCATTTATGATATGGATGTTTTAAATCCTCAATTCTCAGTTCAGCACTGTGCCTCAAATGGGATAATCAAATCTTCTAGTACGAACTAGGAAAAAGTGCAAGACTTTTGAATAATTGCTTGCTTCTTCTAAACAATTCACAAGAAATGGGGAAAAAATGATGTTCAAGCAAAATGTCAAATCAAAGTCACAATTAGTTTCGAATTCTATTTGGAAACGCAATGAGAGTGACATTATGTATAACAATAAAAAATTTTGCACACTCACTTATTCCTCTCAAAAGTTTGAAGCCTCGGTTTCTCTTGCAATTGGTAAAGCTTTGGGATTCTCTTTCAATGACAATAATCAGGCTATAACAAATGCTTTCAATGATATTATTTCTCAAGACAAGCTTTGCTGGGAGAATTCTAAATAGTAGTAAGGTTGCCTCTTTCATTTTCCTTTTGTTCGATGGTGTTATACTTGGCTTGGTTTTTCAAAAGCTTTGAAGGTCTAAACATAGCAACACATATCAAAAAGCTGCTTAAAGAGTTTGTGATTCTTCTTGAGTCTCAATGCTCTCTAGTGCTATTTCCTTCCTTTCGCAGTGTTTCAACATTATAGAGAGACTTCTTTAGTTTTCACAAGCAACAATGACATGTCCAAGATTTTTTATTTAAAATAATTTTTAATGGGGAGGGGTAACAATATCCTATTTTGGTTATATTATTGGGTGGAGAATCTCATACTTGCTAGAAAGTACCCTAACCTAGTTGCTCTTGCTAACTATAAGTTCGCTTTCTACTGTGCAATTGGGCTTGGATTATTAGAGTTTGGTGTTGGAGTTTTGCATGGACCCCCTATCTTTATTTGTATTCATATATAGTCTTGGAGCAACACGAATCGTTTGAGGTTGAATACATGTCTTTTTGTTGTTGTTCTTGACTTTTGTTTTGCCCTACATGTTTCGGTTCTGCTTTTTGTTATTTGGAGTGAGGTTTTTGCCTTACTCTAGCTGGTGTTTAGTTTAAGAAGATATTTTTTCATCACATTAATCTTTGGATTAAGTTAGTTTTTATAGCACCTTATACCTATGGATATAACTTATACTTATATCATGTTACCATGTATTGCATGAGAATAAGACAATATCCTATTTATAGTAAGAGATAATTTTGTTTGAATCATATAACAGTTTCACTTTGTAGCATTTAACAATTCAGCAAAGTATAATAGCTTGACTATATACATAATATATATCACATTACCGTGTATTCACTATATTATACATATGCATACATACTGTCCAAAATATAAAAAACATGTCCCTATACATATGTGAAATGCAAGAAGAGAGATTGGTAAGGTTCGACCGTTGACCTGTAATCCATATCTTCTATGTAGTATGCTCCTCCAAAATAAGCTAACTACTATTCTTTGCCTGAAAAATGATGCAATTTTGTGAGTTGCAACTCAGTGAGAATAACTATCAAAAGTTTTACAAAGTAAAAATCAATCATAATTACAAGTAATAATTGTCATTCGTACATATTTTACATGTTATTCTATTTATCAATATCATATTAATATAAATAATATTAAATCATGTTTGCTTATGCTTTGTCATTTTTTTATAGTCGTGACCAAGCTAAATAGACACTGCTCCAGATTTCCGTGTGAACATTTGTACATTTGCTAGGTCATAGGCCTTTTCTTTTGCTTTTGAACATTTGTTTGGGTCATAGGGCTCTTATTTTGCTTTACAATACCATTTAGCTAGTCACAACACCTTTTAAGTTCATATGCATATGTATTTGCAACAATCATTACTTTTATATCAACCATTATACATTTCAGTCAATATTTGCCCTGTATAAAGAAAACCTTTACATGAATACAAATATATACTTTACATTCAACACAATCTCATTGGCCATATCATAACAATTATGTAATTCAAATAAAGCAAATCAAGTCACATTACACGTAGCACGTAATAATCACACGTACTAGAGAAATCGTTTGATAATTAAACTCACATTTTCTTTTGATATTGAACCTCTAACTTATTGTCTTTCACTTCTTTGGGGGTTTCTAATATACTGTAAGCCTAATTGAATATATACTTGGTCAATTGATAGCTAAATAAACTCAGTGAAACTTAAACAAATTGAAATATGCATAATATGGACCACTAACGAGGGTTTGGTATTATAGCAGAGTGACCTATATATGTTCATCAACTCATAACTTTTTTTATATTTGTCTAATTTATATGATTCTTATTTCTAATTAAAGCTAACATATAGGGATAAAACATTTCTAAATTTAAGAGAAATTTTGTTATTGTGTAATATTTGGTGCAATTTCTATCCATATTCTGTTTTCTGCCCTTTTTCTGCCTTAAGGCAGTTTTGAGACACCAATTTTATTTCTTCATATCTCACAATGTGCAAGTTATATTTTTATGAAATTTTGTATGAACATAAATACGTTAAAATGAAATATTTTCCATTGACAGCTTTCATCTATTCTACCATTAAGATTCTCATATGGTAGGATACTTTTGACTGGTCAAGAACAAAGTTGGCATCCAAACTAGTCTGAATTTTGAAGGCCATATTTTACAAAATACATAACATATTGAGGTTATATTTATGCCAAACTTTAGCTAAAATATATATCTATAACTTTTATGTTTTGATAATTTACATATTATATCTATAAGAAGCTTAAAATGGGCAAATAATTGGCTAGACTTGCATGAAACATATATGGCTCTCTTAACCATAACTCAACATCCAATAGTCATCTGGTCCTGAAAATTAGTATACATATAGAACAACTTTTGTGTTTTGAGTTTCCTCAATTATAGATTTATCATATATAAAAATAATTAACACAATAGATGATTTAGATAAGTTCCACAACCAAACTAGTTCCAGTCTGATGCCAATATCTTTTCATATATATCAAAACTAGAAAAACTATTTATATAGCCATAAATCTAAGATATAAAGCTACAAATTTTGTGTTTGGAATCTCTCTAGATTCTATTTCTAACTTAAAGAAAATGAGACCTTAAATTGCTAGCACAGAAGCAAAATCCAAGAACACAAGGTAAAATCACTTAGTTGTTTACTTGCTCTAAATCATAATTTTTCAACCAAAATTTGAAGCTAGAAAATCAGGGAGATAAACTCACAAGTGGTCTTTTGCTTGGTCTTACTGCTGGAAAATTTGAAGAAAAAAGAAATAAGGATGAGGCTTCAAGGTGGAGGAAAAATAAACAAATTGAAGTTAGTTTTGTACCCTGCTTCAACTGCCCTTCAATTTTGTCATTTTCTTTTTAACTTTTCTGATTTTATTTATTCATTTATTTATAATTTTCTCTATATTTACATGTACCTAATCAATGTCAGAAATACTATCTAATCACATAGTCTAATTTAATTAATTTAACTATGTCAACTTTTATTTATTTCAAATTGATTATTTTATTTGATTTCATTTTCAATATTTTGTATCCTTATTTAAATTATAACTAGATACGTGCGACTTATTTCTATTGTAATAAACTGACCTGTGGCAAGTCTACCTCGTGAACACATTTATTCTAAAATTCATATGTATACATGTGTTTCATATGAATCATATTTATAAAATGAACATATTCAAATGGAATACATGTGATAATGCATGTATGGTCGGTCAACGATGTTACAATTTTTCCTCTCATTTTTAATAAAATTAAAATATTGCTTATAAAGAAAAAATGATGAACTCATGAAGTTTCATGGTTTTTGTAAGGATTGAAATGGACATCATATTTAGTGATAGATAAGGATTAGGGTTAAAGTGATTTTAGAATTTTTTTTTAAGGAGTTCTAAATTCTTTTAATTTTTGTTTTTAATAAATAAAAAATTTAAATTAGATGAACACATGTATTGATGATGCATATGTATCACTTTCACATATCCCGTTATAATTGAATATAGAGCTAATCATAATCATCATGCTATACATAAAATTGAGAATATGTGGATAAACAAATTTAACAAAAAGCTAACTTGATTATATTACTTAATTGAATTTTATCATTTAATAATTTAATTTATTAGTAAATAGTATTAATAATTTATTAATTAGAAATCCAATTATATTAGAACTAGGTAATTATGTTTTATATATAAAAAACAGATAACTAATATTAAAAAGAAAGAAAAAATAATATAATAAAAATTATTAGGAAGGCATGGTAAAAAAAAATAATAGACAAGATAATTTGTATATATTAAATAAATTAAAAACCATAATAGAAAAAATAATTAATATGCCAGATAATTTGGTACGGTTTTTTTATATATAATATGATATAAAAATCAAATATAATTAACAACTAACGCGACTTAATTACATGATAATTAAAAGTAACTAAATTAATTTGCTAGACAAAATTATTATTATTAAAAACCATGTGCATCCAATTATTAATTTAAGATAAACATACACTCCTATAATTTACTATAAATAAAATATCATAATGAGACGAAATAAATTAAAAAATAAAAAATTATATAAAAAGCAAATGGTGATTAATGACGAGTAAAATATCTAATAATCATGTACAAAACACATTAATGAAAAACTAATATATATAAAAGTGGAAATAGAGGATATACAAATTTACCAAAAAAAACCAATATAATTGTATTAGTTAATTGGATTAATTTTATCATTTAATAATTTCATTTATTAGTAAACAATATTAATAATTTATTAATTATAAATCAAATTCTATTAGAACTAAATAATTATATTTTATATATAAAAAATCAAATAATATTAAAAAGAGTGACCAAATTCATGCTCAAGTTTGGGAGGATTAGAAATGGAAACAGGTAGAGTACCCATGAAAAATGTCATATCCGAACCCAATTATATATACATCTATCCGTACACGTTCCAAACTCGATTAATACCGGAACCCATTTAATGACCCGTTTATCATTAAAAAATTTAAAATAAAATAAAATTCAAACTAAATAAATAATTAAAAATTAATAAAAATATGCAAACAATATATCATCAATTACTACAAACTTATATAAAACAAACAAAATAAAACATAAAATCTAATTCAGCACATTTAAATTAAAATAATTTATCAAATTGTATAAAAATAACATTAAAACAATAAAATTTAAATTTACACATTATGATAGAAAAATTATATTTCAGTCCCATTACATTTATAATTCAACAACACCCAAAAATAATTAATTATATCATTATATTCAATAAATTACAATAATTAATATATATATATATATAATTGGATTTATCGGATAGCGAGTATCCGAAAACCTCTAACCGTACTCATTTTAAAACCCTTAGAGGGTTACCTATTAAAGTTTAAACTAATTTGGATAGATGCAATTACGTATTCACTTTGGAAATTGTAGAGAGCTTGATTTTCTTTATCTATTTCTTGAGTTGCCAGTAGTTAACCAAAGCTTCCTTCCATTATGGAATTAGTTGAGCTTCGAGCTCATTTGATAACTTCACCATTTTCGATTTGGGTATATCTTAATTTGTCATTCGTAGAATTAGCTAGGTATATTTTGTTTCGGTATATTTTGAAAATATTTTAGGTATATTTTGAAAATTATATAAAAAATAAATAATGATTAATGAAAGGTACAATATCTAATAATCACGTGTAAAATACGCTAATAAAAAAACTATTAATAATAAATGAATATGAATACATTCATACAAAACATATTTGCAAATCTATATACAAATATGTTCGTAAACTAATAAATTAAATAATTTTAAATTTGAGTTCGAAAAATTTTTCGAGTTTAAAATTGAACACGGAATTAATTAGTTAAAATTGACGAACAATTTTTTAATGATTTTTTTCCCCAAATCAAGACCATAGGCGAATCTGAGAGCTAATTTCAATGAGAAGTAAACTTTTAGCTTTGTAATAAGTTTTAATAATAATATTTCAATAATAAATTTTAAAAAAATTATGATGTGACAAATATAAACTTTAATATGGATTTATATATTACATAACATATATTATATATAATAATAAAAAATATATAATATATAATAATTTCTGAATTTTAATTGGATAATGAGTACAAATATTCCCTTTATCCGTCATATAGATTTATTCTTGGTCAAGACCAAATAACTTATAAGCGATTTACTTTATTTACAACCATCGAAGAATGGACAAATATATATGAGATGGAAATTTGTCGCAAAAAAATGAAAGAGTGAAATGTAATTAAATTTTAAGAAGAAAACAAAAAATAAGATTTTACTTTTTTATCATATTATACTATATATATAAAAGTGATAATAAGAATGACATACAGATTTACTGAAAAACTAACATAATTGTATTAGCTAATTGAGTTAATTCTGGTTATTTAATAATTTAATTTATTAGTGAATAATATTAGTAATTTATTAATTAGAAATCCAATTATATTACAACTAAGTAACTATATTTTATATATTGTAGGTTTCCATTTGGTTAAATTTTCTTCTATTTTTTAAAAGAAATTCAGCTTTATTTTTAAAATTTATTTCGAAATAAATCTATTTAACATTTAAATTTGAGATATTATTAACCTAAAATAAAAATCAATGTAATTATATAGTAAAATTTGTATTGGATTGAGAGAATCAAGCCTTCAATTTTACTAAATAATTAAATTAAATTATTTTATTAATTTTATTAGATATTAAATTAATTAACTCAAATATTTTCTAAGTAATAAAATGATTAAATAACTTAATAAGTAATAAAAAAATGTGTTATAAGTAGTGAACATGCAATAAACAATTAAGTTCAAAATGATGAACAATCATTTTCAAGACATTGAACAATTAAAATGATTAAATAACTTAATAAGCAATAAAAAGTAATAAAAAAATGTGTTATAAGTAATGAACAATCAAGTTCAAAATGATGAACATTCATATTCAAGTTAATAAACAATCAATTTCAAAATAATGTACAATTAAAATATAAATATTGAATTTATAAGTGATGAACATGCGATTAATAATTAAGTTTAAAATGATAAAAAATTAAGTTCAAAACAATCAACAATCAAGTTCTAATCAATAAACTTATAAATTTATTACCATAATTCACCATACATAATTTATTATTACTATAACCGTGAAATATTTATTATCTTTATTTTATATATGACTCTTAATGATATATAGATTAATAATTTGATAGAATTTGATATAAACATGCACTTCTATAATTCACTATAAATAAAATATCATAATAAGATTAAATAAATTAATAAAAAGATAAAAAAAATTATATAAAAACTAAATGGTGATTAATGATAAGTCGAATATCTAATAATCACATGTAAGACACGTCGGGTTAATTTTGTTATTTAATAATTTAGTTTATTAGTGAATGTATTAATAATTCATTAATTAGAAGTTCAATTCTATTTGAACTAGATAATTATATTTTATATAAAAAAATAAATGACTAACATTAAAAAAAGAAAAAAATTTAATAAAAAAATATTAGAAAGACATGATAAAAAAAATATAATGGATAAAATAATTTATATATAGTAAATAAATTAACAACCATAAAGAACAAGATAATTTGGTGTAATTATTTTATACATAAGTATTTAAATTAAATTTGATTTACGTCATATCATAATTATCATGATATATATAAAAGTAAAAATAGGAAAACAGACAAAATGACTTTAAAGTATTTACTATCTTTATTTTATATATGACTTTTAATAATGGACAAATTAGTAATTTGATGGAATTTAAGACAAACATGTACTTATATATTTCATAATGAATAAAATATCATAATAAGATAAAATAAATTAAATAAAAAATATTGTAAAAACCAAATAGTAATTAAAAAGAATCTAATATTTAATAATCACGTATAAGACACGTTAATGAAAAATTAGTATATAAAAGTATGGAAATAGGGAAGATAAACAAATTTACTAAAAAACTAATTTAATTGTATTAGTTAATTAGGTTAATTTTGTCATTTAATAATTTAATTTATTAGTGAATAATATTAATAATTAATTAATTAGAAGTTCAGTTTTATTAAGACTAAATAACTATTGAAGGACATAAAAACTGAAAAATATTTATTTAGATAGAAAAACTAATGGAAAAGTCTAATTGAAATTTTAGGAAAATATTATAAGCTCAGTTAGTATAAAAAACATTAAGTTAAAATGAAAATTTGATAAAATGTTGGAATCTTTTAGTTATCTCACAGAAGAAAAATAAAAATGTTATGTAAAAAATTTATTTTATTTGCAAGTAATCAATACAAATGTTTAATAATATATTTAATGTTTTTATTACAATATTTTTCTATTTACAAATTGAAATATCATAATATAATGTAATATATTATTTACCAAGTTCTTTATTGCGGCAAATTATAGGAGGTCCGTAAATAAATCATTAAAATTATTGAAATTTAATCACAACATAACATAAACATCAAAGGCATGTTGTTATATTAATTTATAAATTTATGACATAAACACCAAGTGCACGCTGTTCAAATTTAATAAATTAATTTATTAATTTTCATATATAACATGTTAAGTTAATTTATAAATTTATTCATACCATTGGTCCAATTAAGAAAAATCCAAAGGGAAGATACAGTAAAAAAAATAATTATAGTATATTGTTATTCAAAGTACAACAACAATAGTTTTCACTGATATATTGAATTTATATAATTATAAGTTTAAATTAAATTACAACAATGAGCGTAATGTATAACATGAATTTCAAAATACTGAGTAGAATTCTTATAAGTTATTGGAGAAATTATAATTTTTTAATAATTTTTATATTATGAGCAGAACACGATATAATTTACTTTTATATAAAATATAAGAATCAAATATAATTAACAATTATTGGTATTTAAATCAAACGTGGCTTAAATACATGATAATTAAAAGTAACTAAAATTAATTTACTGAATAAGATTATAATTATTATTTATTTAATAATGATGAGTCTAATTATTAAAAGTTAGATGCATCGCACGTGGATGATTGGAAATAGAAGGCATGCAAAATGACCGTAAAATACTTACTATTTATATTTTATATATGACTATTAATAATAGACAAATTAGTAATTTTCATGAATTATAATACGAGTCAAATATCTAATAATCACATACAACACATGTTAAAAACAATATATATATATATATAT